>JBBPBX010016058.1:19818-32155 GCA_038048925.1 Garcialebias charrua | reverse complement strand
TATATATATATATATATATATATATATATATATATATGTATTGGTGTGTGTGTGTGTGTTGGGTGCAATGCGCAAAGTGCAGAGACGCACGGTTTGCGTGTGCGCGCGCACACAGACAAGTTTCTCTTCAAAACTATCCATGTCTGTCAAAGCAAAAACAAAAAACGCCCACAAACTTTGAACCAATCACACGCTGCGAGCCGCATCGTCGGCGTCTCGGAGTTCTGCTTGGGGGCCACGTACAAGACGAGCTGTCACCGGGGGATCGCAGCGGGAGTGCAGCCAGAAGTTGCACAACTTTTTTCACTCAACGGGGGGTAAAAGACAAAGACAACGAGTATAAACCAACCATTAAATGTTGTTTTTGATTAGTGAAGACAGAACCTGTTAAATCCATGCTTTTAAAACTAAAGTATTTTGTCCAGTGATGAAAGATGGTGACGTAGGCTGAGACAAATAATAATAATAATAATAATAATAATAATAATAATAATAATAATAATAATAATAATAATAATAATAATAATAATAACTTTTATTTATAACGCACTTTACATACAATTGATCTCAAAGTGCTATAAATATAAATACCCGTTCAGGTGATGCGGTGAAGCCAGGTCCAAGTATTTTGCTCTCACACCTGTTTTTTGTGACACTGAGTGACGCACACTTCAACGTCCAAATAGCGTGACCCCTCACCATGTTGGACAGAAGCACGCCCCCAAAATCCCAAAAACCAGGAAGAGGCAGGCAGATGAAGAATCCAAGGTACAGGCGTAAGGTCGAAAATTCAAAAGACAAGACGTGATCATCAGGCATGAACATGAAACAAAGAATGGCTTGGTATTAGAGACCATGGGAGGTATAATAATACATTCAGAAACATTGTACACATAATTCCTACCCAGCATTGCAACACTCACATGAGTGGGATGAGACTCTCTCACACATTTCACAAATCTTTACTTTAATACAAACAGATTTATTACCGAGAGAATATTGATGAAGACGCACAGCAACTATGTAGTTAGTTTAGAAAAGTAGTATAAACATGTAGTAGTAGTAGTAGTAGTAGTAGTAGAAACAAATGTGGTAAATGGACTGTACTTATACAGCACCTTTCTATTTGATCAAAATACTCAAACCTCTTTACAACAATCTGTGTCCTCATTTACCTATTCATACAGCACTCTACTAGATCTGTACAGAGAAAAGTCAGAGCTTTATCACATGCATACACTGATGGGACACACATCAGAGGCAATGAGGGGTTCAGTGTCTGAAATGTAAAGTGAAGTATTCCATGAAGGGTTAGAAGCTGCAATAATGCCGGATCATTCCAAGACCATTCCTCAAAGCTCAGTGGTTCCTGTTCCAGAAGGCTTGAAAACATGGCAGAGCCTGTCTATCAGATGACAAAATACTGGCTGCATAACAATGATGGTCAAAGTGGGGACATCTGTACTGACCATGCACAGGGGTCAAAGGTGACTGGATTTGAAAGCAATTAGCTGGTTCTGATCTAAAAGAGGCCCGGGGTGGGTCTTTCGAGTCCTTTAAGGCTGACAACTCCAGAGGTGATGGTATGATTATTACCGTAATCTATATGTGATGCCTTCACTGCTGACAGCTTAACACAGACGTCCCATTCTCACCTCATTATTTCCCATTTCAAGGACTCAACACATCAGTTCAGTTTCAAACGTCGTTCTTGTGCCTCAGAGCTTGTTTTGTCTAAATACAGCTGACAGAAATGTGTCTAGAAATCATGTTAGAGTCAGAGTCAGAGAGTCTTTATTGTCATTTGCACCGCATGTGGTACATGTGATGAAATGAGATTATGTACACAGGGTCCCAGTTACATCCAACAACAAAATGTAAGAGAAAAACAGTAATAACATCTAGGATATAACTAAGAAAAACATCAACTAGTAATACACTAAGCCCTAATGTAATAGAAAAACATCATTACAAACAGCAGCACGAACATGAGTCTGTATGAGCAGATGGTCACAGATGAACACAGCAACAAGAAAACAGATCAGCATCAGCATGATGTGATATTTTGCAGTGATTATTCTTATTATTTATTTATTCATGAGTCTAACAGCCTCAGGGTAGAAGCTGTTCCTCAGTCTAGTGGTTCTACATTTGATGCTCCTCAACCTCCGTCCTGAGGGGAGTGGGGCAAAGAGTGAGTGTGCTGGGTGAGTGAGGTCTTTCATGATGCAGGTGGCTCTTTTCCTGCATCTGGAGGTGTAAATGTCTGTGATGGTGGGGAGACTGACTCCAACAGACTTCTGTGCAGCCTTCACCACTCTCTGTAGAGCTTTTCTTTCTGCAGCTGTGCAGCCTCCATGCCACACGTTGATGCTGGAGCACAGGATGCTCTCCACTGCACACCTGTAGAAGGAGGTGAGGACTGGGCTGCTCAGACCAGCTCGTCTCAGCCGTCTGAGGAAGTAGAGTCTCTGATGACCTTTCTTGATCAGGCTGGTGGTGTTGTTG
Organism: Garcialebias charrua; assembly: GCA_038048925.1. Lineage (NCBI taxonomy): Eukaryota > Metazoa > Chordata > Actinopteri > Cyprinodontiformes > Rivulidae > Garcialebias > Garcialebias charrua. The sequence goes on along the minus strand of JBBPBX010016058.1, from coordinate 29,647 downwards.
CTCCAGCTGAGGTTATCATTCAAGTGTACACCCAAGTATTTGTAGCTGGAGACCACTTCCACTGCAGATCCACCTATGTTCAGTGGGGTGTGTGTTTGTTTGTTCCTTCTGAAGTCCACAATCATCTCCTTTGTCTTCTTCACATTCATGTGAAGGTTATTCTCTTTGCACCAGCTCTCCAGGTGTTCCACCTCCTGTCTGTAGCTGGACTCATCATTGTTTGTGATGCATCCCACCACCGCTGTATCATCTGCAAACTTAACAATATGACAGCCTGGATGTGTGGCTGTACAATCATATGTGAGCAGAGTGAACAGAAGAGGGCTCAGCACACATCCTTGAGGAGAGCCAGTGCTGAGGGTAATGGTGGAGGAGGAGAAGTTGTGGATCTTCACGGACTGTGGTCTGTTTGTTAAGAAGTCTAGTACCCAGTTACAAACGGAGGGGCTTAGTCCAAGTGTGGATAGTTTGTCTATCAGAGTTTGGGGGATCATGGTGTTGAAGGCAGATGTGAAGTCCACAAAGAGCATGCGCACGTATGAGTCCTTCTGATCCAGGTGGGTGAGAGCAGTGTGGACCACAGAGGAGATGGCGTCCTCTGTTGATCGGTTCTCGCGGTATGCATATTGATGAGGGTCCTCGTTGATGTTGACGGTTGTCTTGATGTGGGACATGACCAGTTTCTCAAAACATTTAGCGACTATCGGGGTGAGGGCCACCGGTCTATAGTCATTCAGACCAGTCACTGTGGAGCTCTTTGGGACTGGGATGATGGTGGCGGTCTTCAGGCAGGTGGGAACTGACTCCAGTGCAAGTGAGGTGGTGAAGATGTCAGCCAGCACCTCACAGAGCTGGTCCGCACATTCCTTCAGAACTTTCCCTGGGATGTTGTCTGGTCCGGTTGCTTTATGAGGATTAATCTTTCTGAGACTGCCTCTCACTTCTGCTGCGGTCACCCTGAGATGCTCTTCATCTGGTGATGAGGTGAGTCTGGTGCTGGGTGGTCTGTTTGGGTCTTCAAAACATACATAAAACTTATTGAGGGCATGTTGGGTGGGTTTGGACATAAACTGAGAGCTGCAGTTAATAGAATCCACAAACACAATGTACACAAATAATAATATACACATCTAAATAATACACAAACTTCCCATGTACTCGGCCAGAGAAATATAAGCATTCTTTATTTCTTATTTTAGATTTTGTCTTGGATTCATTCAGCCCATCCCCCACACCTAACAGCTTAAGTACAGCCCTGTGTGTGGGTGTGAAGCCAGAAAGGAGAAGCAGAGGAAGGTCAGCAGGGGGAAATTACATTCACGCTACACTGACGTGCACACAAAGCACACTGTGCATGATTGCCCCTTTAACGCTGCCTGACAGGGAGTTCATTTTAACCCTCGGCAGTATTCCATCCACTTGCTGCCTTTTAATATCAAAATGCTGTGCAGCAGCGGGACGATGCAGGGCTCACGGGTCAGCTGGGTGATGTCATTGTTAAAGCAGCGCTCAGCTCTCTGTCAGGGGGAGCACTGCTAGCATCCTGCCAGCAACACACTCCCACATTTCCTCGTCAGTCAGAACAGGGTCAGAAATAATTTGTCTTTTTTTCTCAAACCTCATTATTTTGAAGAGATTGTAGCAGATACTACATTTTCCTCATCATCTACCTGAGTGTAACATACAGGTTAGTGTTGATGCTAACACACATGCTGGCAGAAAACCTGCAGAACAGCTTGACCTGTTAGCGTCTAAAGCTGTTTTAGCATCACAGGATACTGATGGCTAACAGAAAACTATTAAAATATCATATGTGACAGACACATGAACAAATATAACTAGAACTATCTGGATTTACAGTAAAAAGAAAAATACTAATCTTCTCCAGCTTCTGTCATAAACTATTCAGTGGACAACAAAAATACTTATACCTCTTGGTAAACTTTCTACTTTGTTGCATTTGTAGCATGAAGCTGCACTGCTCTAATTATGACCCTCGACCCTTATTCATCTTTCATACTCACCATGAATCGTGTGCTTTAAAATGACCTCTGACTTCAATAATGTCTGATGTTTTTCTACACATTTCTCGTCAAGGACACAGAGTCAGCTACAGTCTGACAAATGTTTTCTTTATTCTTCCTCTGTTTCTAAGAAAGAAAAATAAATCATTAATGAAGTTTGTTTTATTTGATTAACAAGTGTGTATACAACACTCTCATGTCCGTTACTGGATTTAAACCTCTTCACATCTCTCTGAAACTCTGAGTGTTACACTTTTCTTGAGCTCTGAAGAAGACAAGTGGACACTATTTTGTTACAATTATTTTGAATTAATGGACACCAATCAATCAGAAAGAACTTTCTTTTAATGTGTGTTAATTCAGAATTGATCAACAGTATATTTTTGTCATTTAATGATGATCTGGTATTAACATGAGGGTCACTCTCATGTTGTTATTCTGCAGTACAGGATGCTTTAATATATCATGGCACAGTTCAGGGTAAAACTGTTAACTTCCTTCTCTGCTTTGTCTGTCAGTTAGCCATAATATTCTCTGTACGAACAAGCTCCATCTGGCCACTGGCCTAAACAATATGTAAGTGTCCTTCAGAGATCTTCTGACTGTGGGAGCTGAAAACTCATTCATTTATTTTGTTAAAACAGCCAATAACCATTTAGGAAGTGGGCAGACTCCACCCTTCAACACTAACAAGTCTACAGCAAGTACGACTTTATATTAAAGTCGTACTTGCTGTAGACTTGTTAGTGTTGAAGGGAAGAACTAACTAACAACTGGTTTTTCTCTGGAATCTGGTGAAACGTGGTGGTCATTTTGTCAATTAGACCTACGTTTCTCAGCAGAGTTACAGCAGAGCCTTGCGGTAACTCACTCACTCCTTTCTGAAAGAATTTGTTTTCAGAAAGTTTATTTTGAAGCTCAGTCAGGAGCTGGCCCTGTTCCTGCCGGGAAAAGCGCACTTCTGCTCGTCTGAATTAGCCATACACGCGCGGAAGTCAACTGGACATCAACTGGACAACACAGTCCGTTAGTGTCCACAAAACTTCGATGCTCTTATCTCCAGAGACGTACCGTCACAAGGTAAAGAGGCGTTGATTGTATGCTGAACGTGTGAGAAGTCCAGCTGGACCTGTTTGGGAAAGTGTCACCTTGCACATTTCAAAATAATTAACTTCTATTAAACTTATCTTTCATTTCTATTTCCTCTTCCTTATTCTTATTTTTCCTAAGCCAGTAAACTTTTAAGTAAATGTGCCAACAGGAAAGTTAAACCTAACTAACGGGGCGGCCGTGGTGTAGTGGTAATGGCAATCGTCCCTTGATCGGAAGGTTGGAGGTTCGAATCCCGCGTCCGCCCACCATGTGTCGTTGTGTCCCTGGGCAAGACACTTAACCCGGAGGTGCTCCCGGTAGGTCTGGATGGCGCCTTGCAAGGCAGGCTACCACTGTGTATGAATGTGTGAATGAATGGGTGGATTGCTGGTATTGTAAAGCGCTTTGGGGCTCCTCACAGGGGGCTGGAAAGTGCTATATAAATAAGCTCCATTTACCATTAACTTGTCTGTTTGTTTAATTTGAATTCTTGTCTACAGTAGTTATTAAATCAGAACTAATCTCGATACCAATGTTTAATGTACTTTTATGATTGTCTCAATAAAAGGTCTATCTTTTAGTGGATCAACATAAGTTGACGTCTCTCGTGAAATTACATTTGTATAATCACATTAAAGCAATTTAATCCGGAAAAAGAGTGAACTCGTGAATATTGATGATAGATTTGTGTAGATGAAATCTGCTCAAACCTTTCATCTAAAATATAGGTAAGTCAGTAAACTGACCATTTCCAATATTATTACATTTGGTGGCTCGTCCGTGCCTCTGAACGGTTATTAAAATGAAAATGAAAATTTTTGATTGGTGTTCTCAATCATTATAATGAAATCATGTAAAATATTACAATGAGGATAACATATTTCTCTGTTCTGTTTTTCATAAAGTGATTATTCCTTCAGAGACACCTGTCATAAGCAGTCTTTGAGCTGAAGCCGTTTTCTTCAGAGGGGAGTTACAATGTTCCCTAGTTAGTCTAAACAATATTCTCAGAGCTGTTGTTTTGCACAAAGATCCTTTGTGTAAAAATCAGTTTGCCTTGGACCCCCGAACTGAGCAGATCGTCTCCAGCTCCGAACCGGAAGATGGTTTGTCTGTGGACCACATCCGAGCGGTCACGCCAAGGTCCACTCGTTCAACTCCTGAGCAGATAAAAATGTTGCTCAGGTACAATTGTTAGAAGTAAATAACTGTTGAAGATGAAATCAGAACAAGCGTTCAATACAAAAACAACTGGACTTTATTTGTAACAGAAAACGTTTCACCCTCTATCCGAAGGGCTTTTTCAATTCAAATGAGCAGCCTGTATGACAGTGAAGTTATAAACAGGCTGACATGCCACGCACCAACCTATGTAAATTTGAAGCTGAGATAACGCCCACACATACCTGAGATAACATACCCATCATATGTAAATTGACGAATCAACATATCACACCTTAACAGTAGGGGGTTCCTTAAGGTCTTTGTTACTCTAATTCACAGAAGCAGCTACTCTGTTCTCAACAGGTGTGAACTGTCTGGGAATCAGATTTAAACAGAGAACAGAGTAGACAGTTCACACCTGTTGAGAACAGAGTTCCCCACCCGACCTGTCAATCAATTCAGTAGGCGTGTCAGCAAATGACCAATCAGCGACCTCAATTTGTCCCGTAGGTAAACGCTCTGCCCTGCAGTTGCTCAAATGACGTCAATAATTTGGTGTGAAAACGCGAGAATGAACGCAAGAACGAACGCTGAGCTGTGCGGGTGAACTGCCTGCGCACAGTACGCGCGCACTGACACGCGTATGGCCGTACGCAGATCTATGGGGGAGCCTTTAGACTTGCTGATAATGTCAGCAATGTCATCAGCAGAGGGGAGGGAGAAGACAGAGAAAGGGAGGGAGGGATGGGGGAGTTCAACACAGATGCTGGGGGCAGTATTTGGTCCAAGGTGTTTATGAATTGAAATAATCTTTTCATTGAAATATGACATCAAGGAGTTGCAAAATTATGTGGAAACCATGTGAGAGGGTAAAGAGTTAGGAGATGAGACAGAACGATGAAGGAGAGAGAACAATGTCTTTGAATTGCCAACATTGGAACTGATGATGTCAGAGAAGTACCATATTTTCCGCCTGATAAGTCTCACCTCTCTATAAGTCTCTTTGTCCAATTATTGACAATAAATTGGAAAAATCCATAATCGTTTCGCACCTCTATTTAAGTCGCATCTATTATGCGTCACCGCTATGCGACACGTCAGCACATCATTTGCCTTGCTGAAAATGGCGGCCACATGAGCGAGCGAGCACGGAAGGACTTTACTAGATTAACATGGTAAAAACAATTATTTGTTTGCTGAAAATTATAGCAAAGATGTGTCTTAGCTGAACTTTTCCTTAATAAATGAATGCAATTGTCAAATCAGCTGGATTTAAAAAGTAGTTTCGCTACATGCACGCGCACGGGTGGGACCGCAGCATTTTCTTTAAAATTTTGCCAAATAAACATTTAAAAAACATATTTCTTAGCTGACATTATAGCACAAGTATTCCTGAGCTTAACCGTTCCTTAATAAATTCACAAATTAGTCAAATCTGCTGGATTAAAAAAAGTAGTTTTGCCACGTGTACGTGTGCGGGTGGGACGGCTTAATTTCTTTAAAATTTAGCAAAATAAACGCTTTAAAAATATATATTTCATAGCTGACATTATAGCACAAGGGTTCTTGAGCTTAACCGTTCCTTAATAAATTCACGATATTGGTCAAATCTGCTGGATTTAAATTGTTTCGCTTTGACTTCTTCCAAACCGTCGCATGCGCTACGAAAATAAATTATAAATGAATCGAATTTTAGCTCAAAAATCTCATACAACAAACAGTTTTGTAAATGACCACCAAGTAATTACTTTCTGTAAGTTTAAAGAAAATCTGCTGTGTGGTTTATGAGCTATTTTCCAAAATAGTACCCGTTAAAAACACGGAGCTAAAAGCTAACCGCTAAACATCTACGTTGCTAAAACATCGAATTTTAGCTCTAAACATCTCCTACAGCTAACAGTTCTTAAATGTCCACCTAGTAATTACGTTCTGTAAGTTTCAACAAAATCTGTCCTGTGCTTTAAGCTAGATTCATACTTGACGCGTCGCGCAGCGCGCGAGGGTGCGCGCTCCAAAAGTGACGCAATTTCACAGTCCCTGCCCCTGCGCGTTAGCCCCGCGCGTGGGATTAGCGCGTGTCGTGCACCTCTGAATTTTTGAAACTCCGCAAGCCTATCGCGCGCGCGGTGGGCGCTACGATTTGATTGACAGGTCCTCTCACCCTCTTCACGCCGGAGCCTGCTGCTGTTTGCGCCGCTGTGGTTGTGGAGACGGAGTCGCGACGCATGGAGGAATGTTTTGTGACACAAAATGTATTGAATTCTCCTTCGTTCCTGATCTGGAGTCTGACTTTTCTTTTGTTTTTTCGCCAAAAGTCGCTTTCTCCTCCGCTGACTCCATGCATTAAAGCCGCAAATAAAGACCACAGTTCAGCACGCGAGCGGAAAGCTATTTGTTTTTGTTGTGTGATTTCAAACAGTTCTTATTCTACGGTAGATTTCTTCTTCTACACCTTTCTTGCAACATATGCACAGGTTTTAGAGGGTACTGCATCCTGTTGGTCCGTAAAAGAACAGCACTTTGCCATGCGCCGCCGTGCGTCAACCATAAACACAGAGGCGACACTGTAAACACATTTCGCCGCACGGCACAGTGCACGTGCAGCGCGCACGCTCCAGCCTGCGGACCAAAGCGCGAGTCTAACTCAGCCTTGAGTATAGTTCATACCTCAAGAGCAGGAGGCCGGGCTGCGACAGAGTAAGTCCGACCAGAGGAGGCTGCCGTGGGACACATGAGGTGGGAACGGTCGGTGTACCCTAGCGGACAAAAGTGGTACTGCACCCCTAGCGTCCGAAAGTGGTACTGTACCATTTTTTTTTTTTGCCAAAATGAAAAACGGTCATATCTGAGCCAAAAATTGGTCTAAAAATATGGGGGAAAATCCATAAACAAGTCTCACCTCTCTATTAGTCGTAGGGCATGCAAATTAGGCAAAAAAGGTGTGACTTATAGACTGGAAAAAAGGTAGCACCTTACATAGTAAGAGTACAGAGAAGTAGCTGGATTTGGCTTGAGAAATACTGTTCTTGTAATGGATGATGTGGTTTGCATAAAGTTCCTTGTGAATTGTGAGACCGGATTTTTTATAGAGACGCTCTAGCCGCCGACCTTAGGATTTCAGGGAATGGAGTTCTGGGATGAACCAGGGTGCAGAGTTGGAGAAGGAAACAGAATGGGTTTTCAAAGGAGCAGCAGAGTTAAGGATGTTGGTGAGGCTGTTGTTGTAGAATGTGACAAGATCATCTGGGTTAGAAGAATTGAAGGTGAAGAAGGTATTGGTAATGAGATAAAAGAATGTCATGGTTGGTATTCTTCATATTACGGAAGGAAAGAGTGCGTTGAGGTTTCTCTGAGGAAAATTTAAGATTGACATTGAATGAAATCAGTCAGAGTCAGATAATCTTTATTGTCATTTGCACCACATGTGGTACATGTGATGAAACGAGATTATGTACACATGGTCCCAGTTACATCCAATAACAAAATGTAAGAGAAAAACAGTAATAACATCTAGGATATAACTAAGAAAAACATCAACTAGAAATACACTAAGCCCTAATGTAATAGAAAAACATCATTACAAACAGCAGCACGAACATGAGTCTGTATGAGCAGATGGTCACAGATGAACACAGCAACAAGAAAACAGATCAGCATCAGCATGATGTGATATTTTGCAGTGATTATTCTTATTGTTTATTTATTCATGAGTCTAACAGCCTCAGGGTAGAAGCTGTTCCTCAGTCTAGTGGTTCTACATTTGATGCTCCTCAACCTCCTTCCTGAGGGGAGTGGGGCAAAGAGTGTGTGTGCTGGGTGAGTGGGGTCTTTCATGATGCAGGTGGCTCTCTTCCTGCATCTGGAGGTGTAAATGTCTGTGATGGTGGGGAGACTGACTCCAACATCTTCTGTGCAGCCTTCACCACTCTCTGCAGAGCTTTTCTTTCTGCAGCTGTGCAGCCTCCATGCCACACGTTGATGCTGGAGCACAGGATGCTCTCCACTGCACACCTGTAGAAGGAGGTGAGGACTGGGCTACTCAGACCAGCTCGTCTCAGCCGTCTGAGGAAGTAGAGTCTCTGATGACCTTTCTTGATCAGGCTGGTGGTGTTGTTGCTCCAGCTGAGGTTATCATTCAAGTGTACACCCAAGTATTTGTAGCTGGAGACCACTTCCACTGCAGATCCACTTATGTTCAGTGGGGTGTGGGTGTGTTTGTTCCTTCTGAAGTCCACAATCATCTCCTTTGTCTTCTTCACATTCATGTGAAGGTTATTCTCTTTGCACCAGCTCTCCAGTGTTCCACCTCCTGCCTGTAGCTGGACTCATCATTGTTTGTGATGCATCCCACCACAGCTGTATCATCTGCAAACTTTACAATATGACAGCCTGGATGGGTGGCTGGTTGTACAATCATACGTGAGCAGAGTGAACAGAAGAGGGCTCAACACACATCCTTGAGGAGAGCCAGTGCTGAGGGTTATGGTGGAGTGAGGGTTATGGTGGAGGAGGAGAAGCTGTGGATCCTCACGGACTGTGGTCTGTCTGTTAAGAAGTCTAGGACCCAGTTAGAAATGGAGGGGCCTAGTCCCAGTGTGAATAGTTTGTCCATCAGGGTTTGGGGGATCATGGTGTTGAAGGCAGATGTGAAGTCCACAAAGAGCATACGGACGTATGAGTCCTTCTGATCCAGGTGGGTGAGAGCAGTGTGGACCACAGAGGAGATTGCGTCCTCTGTTGATCGGTTCTCACGGTATGCATACTGATGGGGGTCCACGTTCATGTTGATGGATGTTTTGATGTGAGTCATGACCAGTTTCTCAAAGCATTTTGCGACTATCGGGGTGAGGGCCACTGGCCGATAGTCATTCAGACCAGTCACTGTGGAGCTTTTTGGGACTGGGATGATGGTGGCGGTCTTCAGGCAGGTGGGAACTGTTTCCAGGGCAAGTGAGGTGTTAAAGATGTTGGCTAGCACATCACAGAGCTGGTCAGCGCATTCTTTTAACACTTTCCCTGGAATGTTGTCCGGTTGCTTTGTGAGGGTTGATCCTCTTGAGACTACTCCTTACTTCTGCTGCAGTCACGCTGAGACGCTCTTCATCCGGTGGTGAGGTGAGTCTGGTGCTGGGTCCTCAAAACGTGCATAAAACTTGTTGAGGGCATCTGGCAGAGATGGATCTTTGGGGCATTGTTCACTCCTTCCTTTATAGTCTATTATGCACTTTTTGTCCCTCCACATGCTCCGTGGTTCTTGTGAGGTGAACTGTCCCTCAATTCTCTGTGCATATTTGACTTTGGCCTTCTTGCTTCCAGCATCAAGCTCCCTCCTAGTCCTTCTCAGCTCCTCTGGGTTTCCAGACTTGAAGGCAGTGTTCCTGACTGCCAGCAGGGTGTGAACTTCTGAATTTAACCAAGGTTTTGTGTTTGGGTAGCTTTTTTTGATGGAGACATTTTCAGAGCATGTACTGATGTACCCTAGCACTGAGGAAGTGTATTGTTCAAGGTCAACTGATCCTCTGTTTTCAGATTTCCTTTTGTACTGGTCT
>JBBPBX010016058.1:0-12131 GCA_038048925.1 Garcialebias charrua | reverse complement strand
TACTATTTAGTCACATATATCAATGTGTCAAAATGAGCCAGAAAGCTAAAACCGACAGGGAACACATTGTGCAGCAAGCAAAGAAGCGGAGAAACATCAGAAAAATAAATTGCAGTTTATAAAGCAGACAACCTGCAGACGGGAGTCAAGAATGTTTGGGTTGGCTGGTTAGTGGTCTCGTTCACTCACACAGCGTTCTTCTCAAACAGCTCACTGTCTGTAAAGATCCTCCAAATGAACCGTCACACCTCTCAACTGTTAATATTTTTTGCATGCAGGTCATTACTTCCAGGGGGACTGGAAAAATAATAATAATGACAAAATACAAAAACAAACTTTAAAAATCCTGTGAGGTCTAGAAGTTTTGAAGAAAGAAAAAGGCCGTAGCTGTGGGGCATCAACATTCAAGAATTCCAGCTGGAGACTGATGTCTCAGCGACTGCTTGAGGGTCACCTGACACTTTAAACTGGACTACTGTTGGGGCTGCTCTACCTGTGTCACTGTGTGCATGCCAACGTTTGTGTGTTGTATGTTTGAACATGGCAGAGAACAGCACGAGTTCTCCTGTAACATGATGAAGAGCTGAACAAATGCAAACAGATAACAACAATGCCAGCGCACACCCTTCTCTGTCAGCAATCAGCAAGACAGACAAGAACAACGGGGGGAGGGGAGGCAGAGGGAAAAGATACGATGACAAGTAACCTATTCAATTAAAGTAGATAAAAATGTGATCCACTCAATTACAGGTTGTGCAAATAGTATTTTTCTAAATGGAACTAACAAAGAGGAAATAATGAATGTAGTAAAACATCTTACAGACAAGAGATCGAAAGACTGGGTGGACATGGATATGATGTTTGTGAAGGACATAATGAGCCATGTTATTGAGCCGTTCACATACATATGTAACTTATCATTTTCAACAGGAATATTTCCAGATAATATGAAAGTAGCTAAGGTCGTTCCTCTTTTTAAAAATGGTGATAAATGTGTATTCAACAATTATAGACCTATATCCTTGTTACCACAGTTTTCAAAAATTCTTGAAAAACTATTTGTAAACAGACTAGACCAATTTATAGATAAACAAAATATTCTAAGCAACAGTCAGTATGGGTTTAGATAAAAAAAACTCTACATCAATGGCTCTCATGGAATTAATGGAACAAATAACTACTGCTGTCGATCAAAAACAATATTGTATCAGTATTTTTGTTGATTTAAAAAAAGCATTCGATACTATTGATCACACCATTCTCCTTGAAAAACTGAACAAATATGGTATTAGAGGACCAGCATTACAGTGGGTATCTAGCTACTTAAAAGATAGGAAACAATTTGTACAAATAAATGATGTAAGATCTGACCTCTGTAATATCACATGTGGAGTTCCCCAAGGCTCTGTACTTGGACCAAAGCTTTTTATTTTATATGTGAATGACTTGGTAAATGTGTCAGGACTCCTTAAATGTGTACTTTTTGCTGATGATACCACTTTTTTCTGTTTAGGTGAAGATATAGAACAAATGTTGGAATTGATAAAGACAGAATTTGTCAAGATACAAACTTGGTTTAAAATAAATAAATTATCATTAAATCTAGAAAAACTAATTACATGATATTCGGTAATAAAAAGAAAACTGTTGATGTTCCACTCAAAATTGAGGATGTTGAGATTTGTAGAGTGAGTGAGGTGAAGTTTTTGGGTGTTATCATTGATGACAAACTGACATGGAAACAACACATAAATTCTGTAAGAATAAAAATAGCTAAATCGATAGCAGTACTGTACAAAGTCAGAGACCTATTGAATGATAAAGCTCTGTATTTGTTGTATAACACAATCATTGTTCCACACTTAATCTATTGTATTGATGTTTGGGGGAATGCGTGTAAAACAATCACAAAGCCTATTTTTGTATTACAGAAAAGAGCCGTAAGAATTATCACTAGAAAGCATTACCGTCATCCATCAAGTACATTATTTTATCAACTAAAATTATTGAAGTTCCATGATTTGGTAGACTATAATATTTTATCAGTTATGTATAGAGCTCAAAATAATGCATTACCTTTAAATATCCAAATGCACTTTGTTAAAAGACAAAGTTGTTATAATCTTAAGGGGACAGAGTTGTTTGTAAAACCACAATTCAGAACCAGTTTGAAGGGACGTTCTACCTCAATCCAGGGAATTAGATTATGGAATGGCTTGGAGAATGTAGTTAAAAATGCCAAGTCAATGTTTACATTTAAAAAATGATCAAAACAAATGTGTTAAAAATATATATATGAAATAGCGTAATGTGTATTGTATTAGTTAGAAAATTAGAAAGAGTTAGTCATTTTGTACTGTTGGCTGAAGATTATTATTGTTTAATCTGATTGTTGGAAAAAGTTGGTTGAAGATTATTATTGTTTACATGGTTGATTATTGTTGTTTAATCTGATTGTTGGAAGTAAGGGGCAGATATAATAAGATTTATTCTTCTTTCTGCTACCTTTCATTTTTTTACATTTTGTACACAATCATTTATGAGATTGTCTTGTATTGTTTCTTTTGTAAAAAAATGAACAAATTTAATAACAAACATAAACATAATTAGGTTTGGACATTTTTAAGATTTTGTCAGAATTGTTGCTAGTCTCAGATAAATAGAAATCACATATTATGAGTATTACACAATATTTTTTTTTAAATGACTAAAAATCAGGGAGGCACGATTTTGGATTATTGGCCGATATCCGATATGCCAATATGCTAAAACTTATTTAGTCGATAACCGATACATTACAGGTTATTTTTTTCCCTAGACCTTCTTACAAAAAGACTACATAGCTTTCTCTGCTGTGGAATTAAAATACTACAATATTCTGCATGATCTTTGTCCGTTTGGCCTGCAAACAAATGCAGATGCCAAAAAGGGGATGAAAATTATGTAACACTTCAACTTGGATTATGTTTAATGTCAAATTTATTCATGTCATTTACCCTCTCTGACACAATGACAACACTCGAACAGTGCAAATTTGTACATTTTCACAAATCTAAACTCAACCTGTTCACAAGCGGCATGTGAAAAATGCCTAAGTAGTAGTGTATTAATAGATATACTTAACAGTTTCTTAAATTAAAAATTAACTTAAAATGGAAACCTTTTACATCAGTGAGTTATTTTGATGGAATGGCCGATGTTCAATATTTAACTTTACCACTGATATCGGCCGATACGATACCATGCCGATAATATCGCGCATCCCTACTAAAAATACATTTACCTATAATAATTTGAACGACAGAACAATTGCATATTGATATGTATAATCAATAACAAAAAATAAAAATTAGCAGACATTAACAGATTGGTAAAAATAATTCTGCAGTGTCCAATTTGAATCTTGAGGCACTTTTAAGGGAGTTGTATGTTTTAGAAACTATATCAACAAGCTTACTTTTTCAAAACTGAATTTATTTAAAGGAAGCTCTGCTGAACTATTTAACAACCTGTAATTTTCCTGACAGGTACATATGAAACATTTAATTTAAAGCTCAATATGGGATGTATCGTAAGCACGCCTCTATTCTACACTGTGCTTTTCAATGGCCTTCTATGTGCTATTCTACAATAAAATAAAGTAATAAAGTCATTAAAAAAAATCTGCACGATTTTTCTCATTTTAGTGGTTGATGTGTGTAAAAGATTTAAAAAAAATGAAGCAAAATGTGTAAGTTACTCTTATTCTTTTTTTAATGCTGGTGTAGATCCAGTCATCAAGGGCATGAATGTTTTCTGCTAGAAAACATAAAAGCTATTGTTTGGCTTTTAAACCTTTTCCATTATTTTGGATTTTTTTTTCTTTTAAAATTCTCAGTTAGCAGCAGATTCACTTTTAAATTACCACTTAAACGTCTTCTGATTTCTCCATATTAACTTAGCTACACAGATTACAGCAGCTTATTGTAGCTTAATCCCGGCTCAAGGTTCCATATAAATTATGGCGGCTAAACGTTTTTGTTTTTCATTGAGTATGTACCTGCATCACAGAATTGCACAAAAATATAGCTGGACATTTTTTACAGTACGCTTCAAACTGCACCATTTGATATAGTTCATTATACATTGTAGCATTTTTTTTGTTTGAGTGCAATACAGTATGCATATTTAATTTATCTACATTATTTTCTTTTCTGTGGTTCTTTTACTGTACCTGTATTTGAGTTCACCTGCATTGCCTTCATATAAAATACTGGTTTGAAGTTTGTACAATTTGTGCAGCACTTTTGTCAACATTTGTTTTAAATGTGCTTTAGAAATGCACTTGACTTTGACAATAAATAAATAAATGTTAATACCCAGGACAAAAGGTTTGTAAAATCACATTTGTAAATGTCTATGATCAAGACTTTTTAAATAAAATATTTAATTTAATTCTTACATGTTCAGTGATATGCATCAACTGTAGATTAATGTTTAACATAATTGTGATTAAAGACAATGTAAAGCGGATGTTTTGTCTTTCTGTTCTATTATTAGCCTTTAGACATTGAAATGATACATTTTATGAAACAATATGCATTAAGCCCTGATGCATGCTCAATAATCCAGGTAGAAAAACATAACAAGGTCCGTCCATATGATAGAATATGCATTATTAAGATTTCCTCTAATAACTGTTCCCTGGCACAATAGTGGTACACATAATTTAGGTAACACATATTTAAACATCTTTTTTGTAATGTAAGGGCTTACAATTAGATGCATTTATAAGTGCTACTTTATTTTTAATAATACATATATGTAATTATTTATTGTATGCAATTCCAATAAAATGTTTTTAATTTAGATATTTTAATAAATTACAAAAAAAAATGTTTCTTGATAAATTTGTGACGTATTAATATAGCGGAGAAACGTCAGGACACCCTCTGAACACCAGATTTCAGTGAATTGTTAGGTTCTTAGTGTAAAGAGTATAAACCTTGTGGCTCTACAGCCTGAAGCATTTTGTAGATAGTAAAACTTTTTAAACCAGAGTGCCAGTAAAGCTGTGACTAAAAGATTTATGACTTCCTGAGAGAGAAAGAAGAGTCACAGATAATAAGAATGAAAGGAGAGGAACTCATCTGTAATGTCACACCTGAAAAGAATGTTTTCACATGAGAAAGTCTGAGGTGTGTGTAACAGTGAATATGAACCAGCAGTGGAACTCCGAAGAATGTGCTCTCATAGTCTCACTGAAACCTTATAGGGGGGAGCTGCATGAGAATCTGACATGTTGTGAATGGACACAAATGCATGTGCAGTTCAGTACACACCTGTGGTCAATTAAAGATGGAAGTGAATCAATGTATAGTGTGTAGCAACACTTCATTTTGCTTTCATTCTTCATTCACATTCTGTTTGTAGTGTGTATTTTGGGGATGACTCTCTGCTACTACCATACCAACTTTTAGCTCAATTTCTATGAAATTAACTGATTTACAGCAATTTACATGTTTCCTAAAGTTGATTTGCCATTACAGCCATCTTGAAACAAGTGATCTCTCAAATGGTAAACGGTTAAAGATGTACATTCACTGATAACACGCACAACATGCACACATACAAGCACACACAAAAATAGGCAATTACATTATCACCCACCTTCCAGCAGTGGGTAAAAATCTGCATTATAAATAAAGATATGGTAGCTATATAGAGGTTTTAGCTCAAATCGAGGAAACAAACAAAATTATCCTTACATTGTGTTAAGCATACAAACTAGGGATGCACAATATTATCTGCATGTATTGGCCGATATTAGCGATAAAGCTAAATATTGGACATAGGTAATTCCATCAAAATAACTCACAGATACATAAGGCGCTGTTTTGTATGACAACCCAGTGACAAGGATGCATGCAGCACCAACACAATGTTATAATATCACGCACATCATTGAGTTTAGATATGTGAAAATTTACACATTTGCATTGGTTGATTGTTGTTGTGTTATAGAGTAAATGTCATGAATAAATTTGATGTTAAACATAATTTAAGTTGAAGTGTTACATCATTTTCAGTCGCCTTTTTGCATCTGCATTAGGTAGCAGGCCAAATTGACCAAGACCATGCAGAATAATGTAGTATTTTAATTCCACAGCAGAGAAAGCTATGTAGTCTCTGTAAGTAGATCTGGGGGGGGGGTATTGGTATCGGCCAAATAAGTTTTAACACATCGGCATATCGGATATCTGCCAAAAATCCAATACCGTGCATTCCTAATACAGTACAAACAAAATATGTGATGTGATCATGACAAAATAAACTCAGTTCTTTCATTCAGTTTACAGCTGCACTATTGGCACAAGTGCAGCATGTTATCCTGACACTGGTGGCACAAGTGCAGCATGTTATCCTGAATCTTTATATGTTCTTATATACCAATTTTTGTCATGCTCTCATAATTTCTAGGTAGATCTGCTTGACTTGTGCTTGAACTATGAGCAGTCCTAGCATTAAGTATTTGTCTTTTTTTTTCATTTACCCTTTATTTATCCAGGTAGTCTAATTTAAAAATGTTTATATTGTTCAATGACGTTCTTCCCTTAAGTCACATTTGCCCTAGAGATAAACTGGAATTTTAAAGTGGTGTGAGGGCAAAAATAGGGATGTTCATAGTGATATGTAACAAACCTCTTGCAGAACCAAGAGATGGGATCCCTATTTGTGAAGGTCATGTTTAAACTGGCTGGAAACCAGTTCAAGTTAGCCAACCAACACAAATGAACAAAGTGCTTCTGTCTGCACCACAAGTACTAAAAGACTGCTGGCTTACCACATGTCAATCAGAATTAGGAAAAAAGATGTGAAGAAAAAAAAAGCAAAGAAAAAGACTGAAAACAATAATAAACTCCTTATTTTCTTGGTATTTTTCTAATAACGAAAGTGAAGATTTCTTTATCCTTAATCAATATATTTCCTAAAATGAGATGCATATTTAAAAAGCTTAATGCCACAATTTACAGGGAAATGAAGGTCAAGAGTCAACTTGAGAAAAAAACAAGTTCAATGTTGAGAAGTACAACATGAATGTTGTTACCAAGAGCTCAATATATGGAATCATGCTGGAGCCAGAAAGGCTGCACGTGTAAAGAGCCCGGGGGAAGTAAATGATGGAAGGTTAACTGTAAAATGATTTCAAACTCAAGAATCACATTTCACTTAAGCTCTTTCCATAGTATTCAACCTGGTGACATGTGGAGTTTATCTAACTGTGTTGTAAATAAGGCTAGGTGAAGGAAAACCCCTATCAGTCCAATTGGAGAGTATATATTAAATATATATATTCTCACTGTATCTCAGTACAATGATAATAAAGCTTATTCTGATATCACACTTTGCAAAGTGGATCAGTTTAACAACATTTTATGGCGATAAACTTTATTCAAACTTCAGGTAAAGTCTAGTTGGAATTTGAAGGTAATGTTTAAACTAGGAATGTGAATATACAATAACTGAATTGTACTAAATCACAAATGCGTACATGTAGGATGCAATTAAATCAGTAAAGCAGTTGTGTACCACTGCAGTTTTGGATTTAATCTAGCTGCAATGGATTATTATCTGTTTGCATCTGATCCATTTGTGTCTTCAATGAATAATCTGCAAACTGTTTTGTGTCTACAAACATACTCAGAATAAATCAGGAAAATAAAATAAATCAAAACAAAAAATGTAGTTACATTTGTGCATGAAGACTGTATCTCATGCAAACTCTTCTTTTGATGTACAGTCTGGGGCTGTTCTTGCAGTTTAATGGTATTGGTTTCTTCATGGCAATACCCATAGATAAACAGGAGAAACCTACCATAGTAATACTAGTATAAACAGCAAACAGACACTGAAAAGTGTACTTCACCCTGGTTATATGGATCAACCGCAGGGGAAAATGTCTTTATATTTTGTTATTTATATAATGAAATATGTGCTTTATTGAGTTACTGAAGATAGTATTCAGCACATCTGCCACATATTTTATTTTTTTTGTTAACTGTGAGTCAAGCTTGATGAAAATATATTGAAATTATAAAACAAGATCGGTTTATGAGTGGTCATTATTATTATTATTATTTTGCCTTTCGGCTGCTCCCTTCTTCAGGGGTCACCACAGCGAACTAAGTCACACAAAGACTTGGCAATTATTTTTATGCAGAATGCCCTTCCTGACGCAACCACAGACCACGAGCTACCACAGCCCTCTGTGTGGAGCAGAGAGCTGCTACCTAGGGCACCCGGGGGAGCAGATGGTGGGGGATAAGGGCCTTGCTCAAGGGCCCAGAGAAGGGAAAATGAGGGTTGAGGCAGGTGTGGGTGCTTCACCTATCCCACCCACATTTTGATGTTGTCCTTACTGGGAGTTGAACCAGCGATCTTCCAATCACAGGCCCACCTTCTCTAACCTCTGCACCACCACTCCGTGAGTGGTCATTATTTATTAGGTAGTAAAAAATGAGTCTAAATTACTGACGTAAAAATCATACCTTCGAAGTGGATTCAAGGCAGTGTATCAAAATCGTAATAATAAAATGTTGTATTTCTTTCAAAACAATGTGTTTGTCTTGAGTTTGTGAGATACTGCAGTCAATGTGATACCCTGGTTGAGAAATTAGTTGAAAATGAAAGACAATAAATTTAAATAAACGACGTCACCGATGTTTTCTTTGACAATCTGTTTAATGTGGTGATTGTGCCATTCCTCCTAAAACCAATAAACAGCCAATTTAGGCATGCAAGTCTACAGGAAAATACTCAAGTATGTACAGTCATCTAGTGTGCATGCAAGTGTGTGCCTTTAAAAGTGACTGCTGCAAAAGTAAATGAAATATTGCCATGACGCATTCACAACAGGCCTTAAGAAACATAAAGCCATCGCCTGCTGCCATGTCATTTGCAGCTATAGATTGATTACAAGAACTTTTACAATCTACAGAGCACACACATGCGCACACACACACACCCACACAACTTGCAACATTTACAATATGACAAAATTACCTGGTTTAAGAAATTCAAAAAAGTAAAATTAAATAATAAAAAAGAGAAGTTAGGAACCAGTACTCCTTGTGAAACTTTTTTAAAATCCACCCCCCCCCCACCACCTTCCTGTATTTTATCATAAAAAACTGGCATTTAGCAATTTGCTAATAGGGATGCACGACTTTGAATTTTTGGCTGATATCCGATATGTTAAAACTTATTTGGCCAATAACCGATACCAATACTGTACCGATTTGTTTTCCCCCATACCTACCGTACTTTCCGCCCTTTAAAGGTTCAGTATGCAGTTTCTGTAGAACTGCAGCAGTTAGAAATATTTTCAACAGGCAAAGCATTCTGATCCCTCCCCCTCAGAGCCATATGTGGCTCTGCCCCCTTGTGGTCTGTTGAATTTCAAATTCAAGCTCTGTTTTTATTGGCTGATTCAAATTCAAGCTCTGTTTTTATTGGCTGGTTACAAACTCTGTTTTTATTGGCTGGAAAATGGCGGGTCACCTTTTCTTTTTAGAAATGCTTATTTACCACCTGGAGAAGCAAGGGGACAATATTTTTTTTAATTTTTTTTCAGAGATTACCTGGCTAACATCAGTCTGTCAGGAGGTAGTGACAGAGTGAAGAAATATGTTCATAAAAAAAGCTACATACTGCAGCTTTAAGTCGCACGGCCTTATATGTCGCATTAGTCCAATTATGTCCAATAAAGTGGAAAAATCCATAAATGTGTTGCACCTCTGTATACGTTGCATCTATGCGTCACCACTGATGCGTCACTTATGTTACGCGTCAGCTGTGATAACCCGGAAATGTGGGCCGGTGGTTTGCCAAAAATGGGTTGGCTGCGAAATGGCCACACGAGCGTGCACGGTAGGACTTTAACAAGATTAACACTTAAAGGTGAAGTCTGCAGTTTCTGTAGAACATCAGCACTTAGAAAAAATTTCAACAAGCAAAGCATTCTGATCCCTCCCCCTCAGAGCCATATATGGCTCTGCCCCTTGTGGTCTGTTGAAATTCAAATTCAAGCTCTGTTTTTATTGGCTGATTCAAATTCAAGCTCGGTTTTTATTGGCTGGTTACAAACTTTGTTTTTATTGGCTGGAAAATGGCTAGCCTGGTTAAAACCACACCCTGTCCTTCACTTCGCTTCAGACTAGGGTCTGGGACCTCTCCATTTTAAAACGATTCTTGCTGGAGGCGTGGGCTCTGCTGAGGAACAAAACCATTGGATATTTTGAACAGGGAAAGCATTCTGCTCCCTCCCCTCAGAGCCACCCCCCGTGCTCTGGTGAACTTGACAACTGCTCCGCCTCCTGCTTTTCTCTTGCTGCCGGCTGCCGCGCTGGAAATTCTGTGTTTATATGTTAATAAAACGTTTTAATAAAATACAATAAAACCATGGATCGCTGGTCCAGCTCACCAGAAGACCAGAACATCTGATGGGACTCGGTCAGCAACGTAAAACCCGAGTTTAATTCTCGTGACAGCCATTTCCTTGTTCATTTCAGCGGAGGGAGAGAAGGAGGAGGGCGCGAGCGATCACTTGACTTTTGGCCCAAAAAACAAAAGAAAACTCCAGATAAGGGATTAAGAAGGGGAAATTAATAAATTTGTGTCACATATAAAACAGTTCTGCATCGCTTTGCATCGCTTTGAATGAGAACATGCCGGTGCTCGCTGACTGCGCGCTGGCAGAGCCCTTTTATAGGGCTCTGCGCGCTGGGACAGGTGGGGGCGTGGGTTAGGGTCCAAAACTCCGTCCCTTCTGTTCTCTGATTGGTCCGAACAAAAATCTACCGGAGAAATGGTTGTTAATGAGAGAAGTCCCAGACTGTGCAGTGAAGGGAAATGAGAATTGAGCGGAGCTGTGCAGGAAGGCGAGGGCCAGGCTAGAAAATGGCGGGTCACTTTTTCTTTTTAGAAATGCTTATTTACCACCTGGAGAAGCAAGATGACAATATTTTCTTTAGTTTTTTTCAGAGATTACCTCTCTAACATCAATCTAGTGACAGAATGAAGAAATATGTTAAACATATATTGTTAGAAAAGTTACATATAGCAGCTTTAAAAACAATTATTTGCTTGCTGAAAATTATAGCAAAGATGTGTTTGAGCAGAACTTTTCCTTAATAAATTAACATAATTGTCAAATCAGCTGAATTTAAAAAATAGTTTTGCTACGTGCAAAATGTGGACCCGCACGGGTGGGAATGCTGCATTTCTTTAAAATACATGATAAACACCTAAAAAAAAATTGTTTGCTGACATTATAGTAAAGGTGTATCTGAGCTGAACTTTTCCTTATTAAATGCTCGTAATGGTCAAATCAGCTGGATTTAAATTGTTTCGCTTTGACGGTCTTCCAAACGTGCGCGCGCTGCGAAAATAAATTATAAATAAATCGAATTTTAGCTGAAACGTCTCCTAAAGCTAAACAATTGTAAATGTCCATCCAGGGATTACTTTCTGTAAGTTTTATCAAAATCTGTCATGTGGTTCTTGAGCTATTTTGCTAACAGTGAAACACTGAGCTAGCAGTAGTTCAGAGCTCCAGAGAGCAGGAGGCCGTGCTGCGACAGAGCGAGTCCGACCAGAGGAGGTTGCAGTCGGACACATGAGCTGGGAACGGTCGGTGGACCCTAGCGGGCGAAAGTGGTACTGCACCCCTAGCGGGCGAAAGTGGTACTGCTCCATTTTTTTCGTCAGAATGAATGGAAACGGTCATATCTCAGAGACTACATCGCTTTTTCTGCTGTGGGATTAAAATACTACATTATTCTGCATGGTCTTTGTCAGTTTGGCCTGCTACCAAATGCAGATGACAAAAAGGGGCTGAAAATGATGTAACACTTCAACTTGGATTATGTTTAATGTCACATTTATTCATGGTATTTACTCTCTCTAACACAATGACAACACTCAAACAGTGCAAATTTGTAAATTTTCACAAATCTAAACTCAACGGCACATGTTATGACATAAAATTGTGCTGGCGCGCAGGCATCATGTCACTGGGTTGTCAGTCATACAAAAACTGTGCCTTTATATATATACAGTATATATATATACAGTATACAGTATACAGTATA
>JBBPBX010016057.1:20154-48644 GCA_038048925.1 Garcialebias charrua | reverse complement strand
GATGAACAGTGTATATTACAGAGAGGATCAAAACAAATCACATCATGTTAAAGGCGAGAGAATAGAAGTGGGTTTTTAAACGAGACTTAAATACTGTACTGGGAGTGAGGGAGCCTGCCTGACACTCAGTGGCAACTCATTCCACAGTCTTGGACCCGCAACTGAGAAGGCCCTGTCACCTCTGAGCTTCCGGCAAGTATCTGGGATTGAGAGAAGCATCTGGTCTGCTGACCTCAGAGAGCGCCGTGGGACATAAGGCTGCAGAAGGTCAGTGAGATAAGGTGGAGCAGAACTGTTCAGAGATTTAAAGACATACAGGAGTATTTTAAACTGGATCCGAAGGTGAATGGGTAGCCAGTGCAGGGAGGCCAAAACTGGTGTGATGTGCTCTCTATGGCCTGTACCAGTTAAGAATCGGGCTGCAGCATTCTGGACCAGCTGTAGCCGTGCAATGGAGGACTGACTGACTCCGAACAGAAGTGAATTGCAGTAATAGAGCCTTGATGTTATGAAAGCATGGATTACTGTCTCCAGGTTCTTTTTGGACAGTATGGGCTTCAGCTTAGACAGCTGCCTCAGCTGAAAAAAGCAGGATTTAACAATCATGTTTACATGACTGTTAAGTTTCAGGGAAGGGTCCATTGTCACCCCCAGATTAGTGACCTTTTGTTTTTCTAGTGGGGCTAGGGAAAGAAGGTCAATGTCGTGGTTCGAGAGTGAGCTGTTGGGATGGAACAACATGACTTCAGACTTCTTCTCATTGAAACTTAAGAAGTTTGAGGCCATCCAATCATGGATGTTAGCCAGGCAGTCAAGAAGGGTTGAATAGAGCTAGAGCCTCTGTCCCTCAGGGGAAAGTAAATTTGACAATCACCGGCGTAAAAATGAAAGGCTATTTTGTGTTTGCGGAAAATAGCACCTAGTGGCAGCAGGTATAATGAGAAGAGAAGGGGGCCGAGGATGGACCCCTGCGGTACCCCCCACTGAAGCGCTGTAGATGCTGAACTGAACTCTTTGACATTGACACAAAAGGTTCTGTCTGAGAGGTAGGACTCAAACCATTTGAGGGCAGACCCTGTGATGCCCACCCACTGCTCCAGCCTAGAAATGAGGATGTTGTGGTCGATGGTGTCAAAAGCAGATGTAAGGTCCAATAAGACAAGCAGCCCAGAGTCACCTGCATCTGTGGCTAGGAAAATGTCATTAAAGACCTTCAGCAGAGCAGTTTCAGTGCTATGGAGAGATTTGAAGCCGGATTGAAACAACTCTAGAATGGCGTGGTCGTCCAGGAAACATTTCAACTGAGACTCAACCATTTTTTCCAATAGTTTGGAAATGAATGGGAGTCTGGAGACAGGCCGGAAGTTGGACACCACCGAGGGTTCAAGGTTAGGTTTTTTCAGTAGAGGCTGGACAGCAGCATTTTTAAAAAAATTTGGGACAACACCTGAGGATAAACTGCTGTTCACAATACAGTACAGTAGTGAGGATAGAAGGACCCAGTGTAGGAAAAACCTCCTTTAGTAGTCGAGGGGGGACCACATCAGAGGGGGAACCAGATGGCTTCATGTTGCACATGACCTGCTCTAGTGAAGACAGAGTGATGGGGTCAAATTGGTCAAACACAGCTACACAATGAGATGGGATGGATGGAGCATGAGCTGGTGGAGAAATGAGTGCCCGGGTGTTCGTAACTTTTTCTAAAAAGAAATGGTGTAATTTTTCACACAGTTGAGTTGAGGCTTCCAGAGGTGAAGGTTCACTGAGGTGTAGAACTGTGTTCAGGGTGGAGAAAGGAGCTCGGGGGTTGTGGGAGTTGGAGACAATTATGTCGGAAAAGAATTTGGATTTAGCAACTTTAACAGTTTTTTGATAGTGACGCCAGCTCTCCCTTAAAGGGGACCACAGATGCAAAATTCACTTTTTAATGTTTTTTTTACTCAACTTTGGGTATTTACTTCATAAAAAAACAGTCCTTGTGCCAAAAAAATGCACCCAGTGGTTTATTTACTCTAAGTAGATTTATTTATTTTTGATAAATACACCTGGATTCACACTTCCTGCAGTTATTGACGTCACAAGCCGTAGCCAATCACCTCAAACCTGAGTCCAGCCCCTCACCTAGCAACCCCTGGTTAGGCTCAACCCACTTCTGTATTAAACACATGACTGTTGTTTTTCATGATTTCATCTCATCTTTTGTTTATATGTTCTTAATTTCATGTGTACAGCACTTTGTTGCAGCTGTGGCTTTATAAATAAAGTATAATTGTTATTTTTATGTTTTAGTTCAATTTTTAGTGTATTTGCGATCGCTCCCAACGCGCAGCCGGCAAAAATTAAACGAGCGGACCCCCGGCGTAGGGACCAGCGGCAACGGGACCCTCTTCTGGCGCGATGGAGCGGAGCTTCAACTGTACAGCCTCGCTGCAGCCTCGCAGCAGCGAGGACCTTCTCCTTACGGATTAATTTACGGGAGACACTTGGTGAACTTTGTGTTGTCTTGACTGGAACAGCGATAACTCCCAAAATCTCCGCGTGCAACGAGCGGAGCTGGCGAACACCGGAAGAGGAACAAGCTAACATTAGCTTCGGATTCGGGTGGTCTCATGCTAAAAGGAGCAGCTAATTGCGGCGCGCTCAGACGGGTTTCGGTAAGTTATCTTAAGCTAGCACTAACAGTAAGTCAAATGAGTAATAAAAAAAGAGCTAATTTTAAAACAACAACACATTACAGATACTGGCTGTTACAGAGGGCGTTAACAGATCGTTGAAGGGCGTGGACTTCAAGAAACCGGTCGTTCAAAACGAAAGTTAAAAATGGCAGAATTAAAAAGGGTATAATTAATTATCTAAGAATTATTTTGTGTATTAAAATGAATTAATATTGTCAAGATAGCACACAGACATAACATAAAAATTTTAAATACCTATATGTGGTCTCCTTTAATATCTGAAACGAAACCTGCATTTGTCTTTCCTCCACTTTCGTTCAAATCTGCGACACTGCTGTCTAGCGGCTCGAGTGACGTCATTCAGCCACGGCTCGGATCTAAGTTTAGTTTTTCTGGTTTTCAGAGGAGCAACACAGTCCAGAACATTTAAACAGATGGAGTCAAACTGAGAGATTTGTTCCTCAGTGGAAGGAGACACCAGAAGCTGTTCAATCCTCTCAGACTTAACAGCTTCATTAAAACGAGCAGCCGTGAAAGGGTTAATGGCCCGAGTTGTACGTGCAGAAGCACACGGTTTAGCGGTGGGACAAGGAGGGGTGAAGTCAAACAATACAGGCATGTGATCAGAAAAAGCATTGTCACCGATTACCAAATTAGCCACAGAGACCTCACGTGTTAAAATGAGATTGAGCGTGTTCCCGTGCACCTGGGTGGGACCGTTTACCTGCTGAGTTAAATTAAAAGAGTCCAATAGATCTAGAAAGTCCTTCACTAAGGGCTTCTCCTGACAAAACACGGGGATATTAAAGTCACCAAATAAAATTAAGTGTGTGTATTTCTGTGAGATATCAGCCAAAAAGTCAGAGATTTCACTGATGAAGTCTTTTGATCTCGGGGGCCTGTAGACAAGCGCGCACAGAACCGGAGGGGAGTGTCCGAGTTCAAAAATGCTCAGCTCGAAGCTGGGATGGGAAACGGGGATGGCCAACTGTTTACAGGCAAAGTTTTGTTTATAAACTGTTAATAATCCACCCCGCGCCGGCCTGATGGCCGCGGGGCATTAAAACACAGAAAGTCCGGAGTAATAATTCCACCAAGGCACTGGACTCACCAGCTGAAAGCCAAGATTCCGTGATGAGAAGAAAATCCAACTCTTCATCTTTAAAAAAGTTGTTGAGGATAAACGTCTTGTTGGAGACAGACCGTGCGTTCAGCAAACACATCCTGATGGGGTCCTGCGCCGGCACAGCAGTGGTGGTGGAGGTGGGGGCGCGGGTCAGCGGGAGCAGCCTTTGAAGATTCGCTCCTCCATGTCGGCCTGCACGGCGCGTAGGAAAACTACTCCATTTGTTTACATGGAGTGCGCGCGCAGGTAGCTGTCCAGCAGCTGGGCCGATGGAGCACCACAGGTCAGAGGAGAGATGAACAGATCCAAAGCAAGCCCCAACGTTCCTGGCAGAATAATCCATGCAGGTTCTGAGTTTCACCAAAACCCCCGCAAGCTTCCCACGGCGTCTGCGACATTTTATCCCAGGAGCAAGGCCAGGGTCACGCAGGAGGAAAGCAGGAATCTCGGACAGAACCGGTGGAGGAAAGTTCTGACCGCTGTACAGAAACTCCGCAGGCATTTCAGCAAATGTACGGAGCACACTGCACAAAGCATTGTAAAAATAGCAAAAATAGAAAAAAGCAGAGAGCAAGGGACGGCAGCCTCTAAACACCGGCGCCATCTTGGAGCTTTTTTCTGATAAAATAATATACTTGTTGGATTGACGATAANTTGTAACTAGTTGGTACCTGGTCCTGACAGATAATGCACCCAGTACTTATTGACTTAGTGCCAAGTATGTATATGCTCCTTATTGGGTATGTACTTGGTCCTTGAAGAGTACATACCTGGTACTCATTGAGTTTGTACCTAGTTTGTATCTAGGACCTTTTTGAGTATGTACCTGGTTTTTTATTGGATATGTATTCTAGTATGTACATATTCCTTACAGGTTATGCACCCAGTACTTACTGAGTTCATGCCTAGTACCTGATCTTTACTGGGTGCTTACCTAGTACCTTTTTGGTATGTACCTGGTTCTTAAAGGGTACATACCTGGTACTTATCTGGTCCTAACATGCTGGATTCATATTTGGTATCTCTGAACAGTTTGCATTTTTTTTGTCAATCTATCATTTGTGTCGGTGGTTTCTGTTTTCTATTAGAATTGACGTTTTTTGTTGATTTTCTTTCTGTGTTGAATTGACTTCGCCTGAGAGGCTTTTGTTCATGGTCTCTGGAGGAAGAGAGTAAACTGCATGAGAGGCAGCAGACTTGGTCTTATTCATGAAGCTGTTGTGAATGATAATGTAATCATTGCATTGCTTTATATGCAGCTCTGCTGCTCAACATACCTCTTTCCACACAGGGACTGAGTTTACTGGTTGTGATTTTGATATAATGCATCGAAGACGCAACCGATGAACATGTTTCTACATCAAACAAAAGACAGACTCAACGCGATGCATAAAGTGGTGAAATTAAAATGAACAGACTCATTAATTGCTGCAAGGGTGCAACAAGTGATTTTTCCTTGCTTTTTATGCGACACACACAGGAAGTTGAAGGTGCAAGGCAGTCAACAATCGTTGATGCATATAACACCAAGCCAGAGTCGGATATCTCCGTCTGTCACGGCAACACTGTGACGAAACTGGCTTTAACACGAGATTCGCTCATTTTAGCACCGTGATGAAGACCGTTGCATCAAAATGGATTTGGTCAAACTAAATGAAGCTCATTTTCAGTTTCCTGGGGTTAAAGCTACATTTTGGTCATCCTGATACCACGAGCGGCTCCAGAGATGTGGCTTCATTTGTTTGAGAAAAGCCCTAAAAATGAGTCTGAAATCTTATGTATAGTGTATTCTAATGATCATTTCTTGGTGTCATTTGAAAGGGAAGGCTCAAACAAGATTTGGTTATCTGGACTTCTTAGCTGGTAATGAAAACTTTGCTAACGCAGAGCAGAGGGAATGTAACCAAAATTTAATGTGCTTCTGCTTAAACTCATTGTTAATGGCTGGTAGTGCTCAGAAAAGTTTTTCAAAGCTTTCTTTAGGATTATACTTTAGACATTTAGATCAAATGACCTATAAAGGCGTTGTATTTGACAAAATCCAGTATTCGCTAATTTTTCAACCAATGCCCTATAGCTGCCTGTATCTTACAATACCACTTGGTGACTTAATCGATGATGTCACAATTACAGTTTTTTATTGACAAAAAAAAAAGGTTATCTCATGACACCAGAATTCTCAACGTGATCTCAATACAATCACAATGACTTCGGTAGCATAGCTCAGGTTTGTTGTTCGTTAAATATTTTTACATAAAGTATGAAGCTCAAAGAAACAAAGATATGGAGAAGGTTTAGTTAGGAAAGAGATTTTCTTTTTGCAGCATAGCAGTTAAACTGTGCATCCATGCCATATATGCTTTAGATTCTGGAGCCACAGCTTTGTAAAATCATCAACAACTCGTTGCATAGAGTTCCCTTATCAGTCAGTCCACTGCGGTGCAACAGATAAACTGGGCGACGAAACAGTGGAAAGAAACGTCAAAAAATGTCGACAACACTTAGTTAGCTCCTGCTAAACAGTGTGCTCGCAGGAAAAAAATCCTCCGTGACGCCCTTGGCAGGGAGCGCGCTCACCTCCGGTCGGGCTGTTCAGTCACACGAGGCAAAGTCCTGCGAAGTTCAGGTGTGAAGCGAGGTGAAGTGCACAAAGAGGTCGAACATGAGCAGTCACCATCTTTTATACCAGGAGGGCGGAGCCTCCTGGCTGACGCTGACGCTCATTTGCTTTAAAAGGCGTGATTGTATTGCTTCAGGTGAACCGCGCGGGTTCGCAATTCCCATGTTATCTGTTGCACCTTGTTCCCTTCCTTCAGGGAACATTGGTTATGGTGCATAACCTCCAGTTTCACAGCACTTGCTAAGACAACAACTGAGTGGAGTTATGGGAATTGTTCGATGCAACAACTTGACGTGGGAATAAAACTGCTGTAAACACAGTCAAAAAAATAGTGTGAATTTATAAACAATAAAATTTGTGAAAAGGCATTTCAAAACCAATATAATGTTGTTTTTAAGAAGGCAGCAGTGGAACTATTTAACCACATTTTGAGGAATACAGTTCATCCTGGCTGCTCCAGAGCTTGTGGCTGAAAAGCAAATAAATATTTCAAAATTGAATAAAGATAAGATTTTACTGAGAGGTTTACATAAACTGAAATTTCAACTGAGTCATATCAAATTAAAACTACTTTAATAAACAGACTATTTATTGTTTGATGTTGTCATGGTCAGTGCCCCCCCCATTGGCCCTGCCTCACACTCACTCTCTTCTGTCATGTTTTTGCCCCTTCTGTCGACAGTCCTGTCTTTAGTTTTCATTATTCAGCCCAGTAATGCCTGTCACCCTTCCTCAGCTCTTGTCTCCCTGCACCATGCCTCCTCTGCTCAGTCTACAATCAGCCCTCATCTAGTTCACGTGTACACCTCTCCACGGTCTCTGCTGTTGTTTTCAGCCCTGATTCCACTCACCTGTTCACCTGCTCTGCTGACCCATCATCTGCTCACACCTTCTGCCCCTCATGCCATTGTTTGTTTCCCTACTGTGTTTTGCTTATCACCCATCTGTCATTTGTTTTGTTTTAAACGTTTATTCATTTCATTTCAATTAAAAAAACACAAATACAATTACAGTTACAAATAAATAAAATACATATAAAATGAAAGGAGGCAGAAGAAGAATGATGTCTTATCATTTCTGCCCCTTCTTAACAAATCTATTTAAACAATCAAATTCAAGCTATAATCATAAATAATACAACAAAAACATAAATTATCACAATTATCCATTATAGTTCATAGATATTAACTAACTTATATATATCTTGTCAACAAAATATTTTTGATCTTTTTCTTAAATAAAAATAATTATTTCTCTTTTTTAATATCACAGTCCAAACAATTCCATAAACTTATTCCCTGTATTGAAGTGGACCTACCCCTCAAACTGGTTCGAAACTTCGGTTTTACAAAAATATCCATTCCCTTCAAATTATAACAACTGTTCCTTTTTATAAAATATGCTTGAATATGTGGTGGTAGTATGTTATTCTGAGCCTTGTACATAATTAATTGAATATTGTAATCCACCAAATCATAAAACTTAAGTAATTTCATTTGATAAAACAAAATACTTGAAGGATGATAATAATGTTTTCTTGAGACAAGTCTTACAGCTCTTTTTTGTAAAATGAAAATAGACCGGGTTACAGTTTTACAAGCAGTGCCCCAAACACCAACACAGTAAATTAAATGTGGCACAATAATTGTATTGTACAGCAAACATAAAGCTTTGACATTCAGCAAGTCCCTTACTTTATACAGTACTGCCATGGACTTAGATATTTTAGTTCTTACAAAGTTAATATGCTGCTTCCATGACAGTTTATCATCAATAACTACTCCTAGGAACCTTACTTCATTCACTCTGCTTATTTCAACACCATCAGTTGTGAAGGGAAAATCCACAGTGACATTTTTTTTAACTAAATATCATATAATTAGTTTTTTCAACATTCAAATATAACTTGTTTAATTTAAACCAAGTTTGTATTTTAGCAAACTCACTTTTCATTAATTCAAACATCTGATTTAAGTCTCCACCCGAACAAAAGAAGGTAGTGTCATCAGCAAACAAAACACAATTTAGGATATCAGACACCTTGATTAAATCATTTACATATAAAATAAACAACTTAGGTCCTAGTACTGATTCTTGAGGAACACCATATGAAATATTGCACAGATGAGATCTAACATCATCAATCTGTACAAACTGTTTTCTTCCTGTCAAATAACTTGATATCCATTGTAGAGCTGGACCTCTAATTCCGTATTGTTCCAATTTTTCTAGTAAAATGGTGTGGTCAATGGTGTCAAAAGCCTTTTTTAAATCCACAAATAAACTTATACAATATTGTTTATTATCTACCGCAGTAGTAACATGTTCCATCAACTCCATAAGTGCTAATGATGTTGAATTATTAGATCTAAAACCATACTGACTATTACATAAGATATCATTTTTATCAAGAAATTTGTCCAGTCTGGAGACAAACAATTTTTCAAGTATTTTAGAAAACTGAGGCAACAAAGATATTGGTCTATAATTATTAAATAAACATTTAACACCATTCTTGAATAGTGGAACCACCCTTGCTATCTTCATTCTATCAGGGAATATACCTTTTGAAAAAGATAAATTACAGATATATGCAAATGGATCAATAACATGACTTATTATCTCATTCACAACCATCATATTCATATCTTCACAATCTTTAGACCTTTTATCAGCAGATTTTTCAACTACCTTCATTATTTCTTCTTTAGTAGTTCCAGTTAGAAACATACTATTAACACAACCACTGATTAAATAACTCACATTTTTGTCCACTTTAGGAATTGAAGTAGCAAGATTAGATCCAACATTCACAAAATAATTATTTAATCCATTAGCAATTTCCTTATCATCGTAAATTTCCATATTATTTTCCACAAAATGTTGCGACAGTCCCGTATTACCCTTATGTTTATTTAGAACGTTGTTAATTACTCGCCATGTCATCCTCATATCACCACTACTTTTATGTAATAATTGACTATAATATTCCCTCTTATGTTTTCTTATAATACCTACTAATTTATTTTTGTACCTTTTGTATTTCTCTTCAGCTTCAGGGGTTCTTGATTAAAAAAAACATGAATAAAGAAGATTCTTCTTTTTACATGCGTTCCTTAAGCCATTGGTCATCCAAGGATGGTCAACTGTTTTTTTCTTAATGAAATTTTGTTGCACACAATTTTTTTTCAAACAAAACTCCCAGAATACTCATAAATTTATCATAAGATTTGTTCACATCATCAATGTATACTTCTTCCCAATTTTGTTTGTCCAAGTCATCTTTAAGTTTATCTNTCATACTGGTTTATTTCTGCAGTACCAAGATGCTTTAATATTATGGCACCGTTCAGGGTAAACTTTTAACTTCCTTCTCTGCTTTGTCTGTGAGTTAGCCAAAAATATTCTCTGTACTAACAAGCTCCATCTGGCCACTGGCCTAAACAATATGTAAGTGTCCTTCAGAGTTTTCCAACTCTGGGAACTGCTGAGTAAATTCATTTATTTTGTTAAAACAGCCAATAACCATTCAGGAAGTGGGCAGACTCCGCCCTCCATATAAAACTATTACTTCCCGTTTTGGTTTAGTGAAAGGGAGAACAAACTGAACAACTTGTTTTTCTCTGGAAACTGGTGAAACGTTGTGGTCATTTGTCAATTAGACCTACGTTTCTCAACCAGAGTTAATTATTAAATCATTAGCAATTTCCTTATTATCATAAATTTCCATATCATTTTCCACAAAATGTTGTGACAATCCCGTATTACCCTTATGTTTATTTAGAACATTGTTAATTACTCGCCATGTCATCCTCATATCACCACTACTTTTATGTAATAATTGACTATAGTATTCCCTCTTATGTTTTCTTATAATACCTACTAATTTATTTTTGTACCTTTTGTATTTCTCTTCAGCTTCAGGGGTTCTTGATTTCAAAAAACATGAATAAAGAAGATTCTTCTTTTTACATGCGTTCCTTAAGCCATTGGTCATCCAAGGATGGTCAACTGTTTTTTTTAATGAAATTTTGTTGCACACAATTTTTTCAAACAAAACTCCCAGCATACTCATAAATTTATCATAAGATTTGTTCACATCATCAATGTATACTTCTTCCCAATTTTGTTTGTCCAAGTCATCTTTAAGTTTATCTAATGCTTTTTTTGATGCATGTATTATTTTAGTCCGTCTTTTATTTGTTTTTAGTATACTATCATTACATTTGTAGATAGCGAAAACTGGTAAATGATCACTGATATCAGTCATCAAAATACCACTTATCACATCACCATCTGTTATGTTTGTGAATATGTTATCAATTATTGTAGCACTTTCAGTTGTAATTCTAGTTGGATTTAATATTAGCGGATATAAATTTAAACTATACATTGAATCCATGAATATACTAATGTTATTAGACTCTGCTTTATTTGCCAAATCAATATTGAAGTCACCACATAAAAAAAACTATTTTGTTTCTGCTCTTAACTAGTAACTCCAACATTTTATCAGTAAATATCTCTATTTTTGAACATGGTGATCGATAAACACAACTTATTACAATATTTTTACCATATTTGTTAATTATTTCTATTGTGATCATTTCCATCATATTGTCAACTATAATTGACATTTCTGTAAGTAATTTACATTTTATTTCCTTTTTTTATGAATAAAGCCACTCTTCCACCTCTTTTATTTTTTTATTCAGATGATGTAATTCATATCCTTCAATATATATATTATTTATATTTTCATCATTAAGCCACGTCTCAGAAAGTGCTATTATGTTGAAAGTTTTATTAAATTTTGTTAGGTTATCTAGTATGTGGGATATATTTGCATTAATACTTCTGCAGTTAAGGTGAATAATAGAAAGATCTTCATCAGTCATGTTTACATCATTAAACTGTTCTACATAGTAATAATTACTGTCATTTTTTTTTTTTTTCTTCTTTCGGCTTTATTCCCTGCGTTAGGGGTCGCCACAGCGAACTGGTCGCACGAAGATTTGGCAGTTGTTTTTACGCCGGATGCCCTTCCTGACACAACCACAGACCACCGAGCAACCACAGCCCTCTGTGTGGAGCAGAGAGCTGATATCTAGGGTTCCCGGGGGAGCAGATGGTGGGGGTTAAGGGCCTTGCTCAAGGGCCCAGAGTGGGGCAGATGAGGGTGGAGACAGGTGTGACCGCTTCACTTATCCCACCCACATCTTTGATGTTGTCGGTAACGGGGCTTGAACCGGCGACCTTCCGATCACAAGCTCACCTTCTTAACCTTTGCGCCACCACTCCCCTACTTACCCTAATTACTGTCATTATTAGTTGGAAAAAAATTACGATCTATCTCTTCGTCAACATTGTATATTTTAAATTCAGAATCATCATGCATCATGATGAATCACAGTATTTGTTCATCAGGCCATTACTCATTTAAAATTTTCCAGTTCGTTCACGTCTTGTATCATTTTTGCTGGCGATCCTTCCTTCACTCTAATCCAGATTTTTCCATTCCTTGTCCACGTTGATACAATATTTTTCTGTTTCCTTAGCAACCTTGCCACGCGTGCGATAATTCCATTTCTTTTTGTCAAATGTTCATTTATAAAAATATTTGTTCCCCTAAGTTTTTTGCTTGCATGAATACAGTATTTCTTGATTTTCTGTTGATGAATTTTACAACAACAACCGGTTTGAATTTATCTGATTTGCTTGGTAAGGTATGACACTGAGAAATATCTTCATGATTTATGTCTATTGCTTTGTTTTGTAGAAATGATACCACTTGTTGTTCTAAAGTTTTTTGTTCCTGTGGTGATGCATCCTCAGTGATACCTTCATCCGAAGTGTTCTTTGAACAAATTTTAATTTTCAGACCAGTGATAACGAGGTTATCTTGTCTAGAGTTCTGCTCTAAATCATCAAGTCGTTGCTCAAGAGCCATTATTTTTTTGTCTTTCAAGTCTATCTGAAGTCTCAATTGTTTGACTTCTTCAAACAAACCCATTAAAAGTTTCAGTTGTGATGACAAATTCGAGATTTCTGAACTCATAAAGTTCAGTGATTTTTTTATCTCGTCCATGTTGTCAGAGTTAGGCACCAGCAGATCTAGTTTTTTTAACTTTAGATTTTGCCATTACTCACGAAGAGAACCGCCAGCCCGATGGCCGCGATTTAGCAACTCGATTAGCCGCTAGCCACCAGCCACTAGCCCAGTTGCAGCAACGACAGTCTCCCACACCGTCGTACCTTGTCCCGCTAGCCACCAGCTGCCAGCTCAGCTCCAGCGACGACAGTCTCCTACACGTCGCACCTCGTCCCGCTAGCCGCTAGCCACCAGCCGCTATCCCAGCTTCAGCGACGATAGTCTCCCACACCGTCGTACCTCGTCCCGTTAGCCACTAGCCACTAGCCGCCAGCCCAGCTCCAACATCAACAGTCTCCCACACGTCGCACGTCGTCCCGCTAGCCGCTAGCCACCAGCCGCTAGCCACCAACAGCCAGTCCAGCTCCAGCGACGAAAGTCTCCCCGCACCCTCGTACCTCGTCACGCCAGCCAAGAGCTGCCTTCGGACCACAGAGCCAACCAACTCCACGACTCCACCGCAGCCCGGCGTTAGCCGCACCTCCGACCTCCGGAGTACGATCTCGTGGTCCCAGATTCTCCCAAGATCCACACCCCGCAACTGGAACGTAGCTCCAGCGAATGATGGTCTCCTACACCGCCACGCCCCGTCCAATAGCAGCGGACCCAGGCTCAACAGCCGGAAACAACGAGGTCCACCAGGCCCCCAAAGGTAAGCCGCTTGCTAGTGACCACCGTCCAAAGGGCTAATGAAAATGCTAATGCCGAACGGGCTGAAGCCCACAAACGGGTCCCTCGGCTTGACAGTCCGATGAGCCAAGGATAAAAAAACACCTACGGAGTAAGTCCAATATTTTTAGATTAATTGTGACCCAGTATTTTTATGCTTGAAGTTGATTATTTAGTTAAATGGTAATCCCGTGCAGCACGATGTTCACGTAGACACTTGCACAGCAGCCATCATGCTTGATGTGGGTGGGATAGGTGAAGCAAAGTGAAGTTACTCTCAGTGACAAGATCCAGGAGCTGCACCATGTGAGCAGTTTCTGCGTCAACATCAAAAGGGGTTGGGAGCGTGTCCCACCCTCTCTGTTGATGTAGGCCACAGGGTACCTGTTGTCTAATTTCATCAGGACATGCTGGTTGGTGATCAGGCCCTTCCTGTAAAAAAAATTCAATGAGAGAAACACTGCTGATAGTTCCAGGAAGTTTATGTGTAGCCGGGCTTCCTGTTGAGTCCATACCCCACGGACATACTGGCCTCTGTGGAGCCCCCCCATCCTGTATTGGACGTGTCTGTCTCCACCAGGGCTCGGGACAGTAACTTCCCCATTATGACTCCCGCGTTGAACATAGTGGGGTCCTTCCATGGCTGTAGGTCCGCTACACATTCTGAGTTGACCTTCATGCCCCTCGTTTGATGAGGTGGGGCGAGTTCCAGCTGCTTGTTTACCCATATCTGCAAGGGCCTCATCTGTAATAAGGCCAGAGGAATGCAAACGATTCTTGCTGCCAGTAGGCCCAACAAGTGTTTGCAAAGTCTGAGAGACACCGTCTCTCAGATGGTTGCTACCCATGCCTCTGAGAGCCTTGACCTGTACAGAATTGAGTTCAGCTGTACTCCCAGAAATACGGTAATCTGAGATGGAGATAGATTGCTCTTCTCCAGATATATGACAAAACCTAGTGTTCTCAGGTGAGTCATTACCATGTCTGTGTGTACTTTTGCCTGGATTTTGCTATATATGTACACCAATAAGTCGTCAAGATAATTCAAAACCCTGACGCCCTGGCTCCTCATGGGTGCCAGGGTGGCTTCAAGGCATTTTGTGAATGTCTTGGGTGTGGTTTTTAGGCCAAAAGGTAGGGCCAGGAACTCGAACGTGGTGCTCTCAAAGGCAAAACGTAGGTACTTCCTGTGCGTGCGTTGGACACTGATGTGGAAAAAGGCATCCTTCAGGTACACGCTGCAAAAGTAATCTCTTGGGCGTACCGAGTATATTACCTGTTTCAGGGTCAACATGGTGAACTTGAACGTACGTATCCTCTTGTTCAAACCTCTCACATCCAAAATCTGCCTGATACCACCCCCCCTCCCCCTCTTTGGAATGAGGAAGTACTTGCTGACGTACCCTTTGTTTACATTGTGAGGAGGAACTGCTCTGATTGCTCCTTTCTGTATTATGGAGCAAATTTCCTCCCTCAGGATATGAGCGCGAGATGGGGTAATATCTGAGTTCACCACACCTAGAAAGTGTAGAGGTCATTTGAAAAGTTGGATTTTGTAGCCCTACATTATGGTTGACATGACTCATTGATCTGGTTTGCAGGCATCCCATAATGCAGTGTGTGCTGTCAACCTGCAGAGCATGTTTACTTTGTGTGTGAGGGAGGAGGGCAGCAAGAAACAGACTTCCCCCGCCACCATGTGAGCGGGCTTATTTGTCCCACTGCTGGGGTTAGAGAGTCTGTTGGGGGCAGACAGGTATTTGTCTCCCAGCAGGGGCTCGTTGTGTCTCCTGAGAGACTGTGCCTTATCAGAGCAGAGAAAACCGGGTGTGTGGGCCGGTTCTCTTTTCTCCTTATTGACATGTTTTGCATAAAAAGGTGTTGTGTTTTCCCCCCTAATGCTAAGAAGAGAACCAGAGCTTTTTGTGATTTCTGAGACTTTATTTTTGTGCTTAAACAACAGTTTTTCTTTATTACACAAACATTTGAGTGAATTTGTGTTTACACATTCTGAACCAGTTAATCATGGCTTTTTTAGCACATGAGCTGGCATTAAAAGTTCGGCCTTCCACTTTTCCCCATGGGTGAAAGCGCCTGAATGATGGAGAAGCAGTCTCTGCTCAGGCTGACTTCTGCTTTCTGTCACGGTTCGCCGAGGAGGATCGAGGTGGACCCACCTGCCGTGGCACAAACCTGTTCTTGGACCAGGCCTGACCCGCTTGAGAGGGCGCTGAGGTGGGCTTTGGCTGTTGCTCTCTCTCGGGGTTCGGTCTCTTCTGGGCTGGTCGACAGGTGGCTGAGTGGCGTCGCTACTGTGAGGTTCTGTACCCGCTGCATTCTCTGGGTTGCACAAAATGTTTTCTGGGCATCCCCTCTCTCAGGGCTTCCTCTTGTTTCCTCTTCTGATCCAGTCTGCTCTGGATCTGCTCCAGTGCCCCGCCAAACAGGCCTGTGGGTT
Organism: Garcialebias charrua; assembly: GCA_038048925.1. Taxonomy (NCBI): domain Eukaryota; kingdom Metazoa; phylum Chordata; class Actinopteri; order Cyprinodontiformes; family Rivulidae; genus Garcialebias; species Garcialebias charrua. The sequence continues at coordinate 32,945 of JBBPBX010016057.1, read as the reverse complement.
GGATGGGAAGGTGGAGGAATGGTGCACACTAGCCGTCTGGGAGGCCAGTGAGAGTCAACCACAAGTGGCGTTGAGCGATCACCGTTTCAGCCATACCTTTTCCCTGAGCGATAGCTGTAGTCCCCATGAGGCATAGGACAAAGTCTGTTGCTTTGCGGGCCTCCTCTAGGAACTCGGCAATCTTCTTTCTGTTGGAGGTCTGTTGTAGCTCCAGTAGCTTTTCAGTCAGATAGGCTTGCATCATTGTATAGGCATTCATGGCATGCACAGCGAGGCCTTGTTCTCTGTAGCTCTTTTCCAGCTGTAAGGCTGACACACGACAGGTTTTGCTGTTGGGTTTGGAGCTCGACGTCCTGGGGGCTAAATGAGCCGCCAAAGTCTCCTCCATCTGAGGCAAGTGGGCCATGCCTGCTGCCTCCATTCCATCCATGTCCAAGAATGCTGAGAGAGGCAGAGTCAAGGGTGCCCTGGGGTCATCCCAGATGCGCGTCAACTCTGTCTGGATGTCGGAAAAGATGGGCATCCTTTGCCTCGTGGCCGACTGCTGCTTGGCGTAGAAAAAGCTCCTTTCCAGCCTCGTTACTTGTTGTCAAGGGGGGGCTCTGACCAAGTTACCTTTAAAGCGTCCACGGCTCTGCGGCACAACTCGGACAGAGCAAAGGTGGACGTGTCTAACTCTTGTTGACCCGCCGCTGGGCTTTTGGATAAGTCCTCGTCTTCTCCTCCCTCCTCGTTGTCCGCCTTGTCATCTGACAGCTCGCTCGAGGCTGTTAGTGAGAGCTCGTCGGCTTGCATCAAGTCTCTCATGTCGAACTCTACTGTAGAGTCCCCCACGGGGGCGACAATTCCCATTGTCTCACCCCAGTTTCCAGTGCCGCTGTCTTCCATCTCTTCTACCTCCAACTCTGCTGTAGGAGTGAGGGCCTCTGTGGGGTGTGGTTTTCGTGCCGCGGTGGAGTTGCACATGGCCTTGGCCATGAAGTCCACGAGGCGTCTTCTCGCTGATTCACGCAGCTGACTACAGTGAGGGCAAGATTCGGGGGAGTTGAGAGCTGTCTTGGCATGGACCATTCACAGGCAGAACGGACAGACCTCGTGGGTGTCCGTTGCCGAGATGAAGTAGCCACATCCATTGGGACAGGCTCGGGAGCCTGGGCTCGCTGGCTTGCTCGTCTTGTTGGAGTTCTTCGATTTTCTCTTGTTCTTCTCCGTAGCCATGGCTGAGAAGAAACGTAGAGTTGAATCAGTTAGTCGCCGCTAAACGTGGTTACAAAGAAGTCCTCTTGCTGTGTTGTTCATGGTGGCTAACCTGATAGCTCTGTTAGCTTAGCAGGTAGCGTGTTATGCAGTTAGCGTCCCGCTAACTGGGCGATGAACAGCGGGAGAAAAGTCAAATCCTCTCGTCTGGCTGTTCATGGTGGCTCACCTGACAGCTCCGTTAGCTTAGCAGGTAACTTGTTGTGCATGTAGCTTGTTGCGCAGTTAGCGTCCCGCTAAAACTGGGCGAGGAACAGCAGAAGGTAGACGAAGTTGAAGTCGACCACACTAGGATAGCTGAAGCGCTAAATAAAGTGCTCGTAGGGAAGTCCGTGACGCTCTGGGCAGGGAGCAAGCTCACTTCCAGACGAGCGATCCAGTCACACAGAGTCCTGCGAAGTTCAGGTGTGAAGCGAGGTGAAGGGCAAAAGAGGACGGACGTAGCGCATCATCGTCTTTTATACCAGGGGGGCGGTCCCCTGGTGACGCTGACATCCACTTGCCTTAAAAGGCATGATTGTATTGTGTCAGGTGAACTGCGCGGAGGTGCAATTCCCATAGTCATGTAGTTGCACCGCAGTGGACTGACTGAGAAGGGAACTGCAAGGGCTTTGCTAAAATCTTATTGTGGTATTGCTAGTCTCAGTTAGGCTTCTGGTTTACAAATACATGATTACATATACTGTACATTACTTCTCATAGATGTTTCCAAATCCGGCAATGCGCACAATTCCACATTCTGTAAAAAGAATGTTCTAGAAAAAGAGAAGAAGCGAAAATATAAATTATTTATGGATGCACACAGTACTATATGTTTAAATTGTATGTGGGTGTAGGGGTGTGTGTGCATGTGTGTCTGTGTAAAATACTTTACAATTAGGCAGTTCAAATCCTGAATTGTTAATTTTACACTGTTCCAAAAAACATATTGTAAAAAAAAGCCTTTTTCAACATTAATTAATATATTTTTTATACTTATGTGTGTATGGTACCTTTGGCATGAGCTTTTTGTGATGCAAAGTTGCTTCATGAATGACTTTGAGTGCCACACATATCTCAGTAATCCAGCTCAGTACCTACAAAAATACAAAAAAGTAGTGAAAAAGTAAACGTCATTAAATTGGAAGTAACTGCGTTATTTATGGTATTTTACTGAAATTTATCCTAAAATACATTTTCATTACCATACCTTAGCCTCTTCTAGAAACTCTGGTTTGCTTATCTCATCAGCAAGGTTCCCTCCCTGACAGTAGTCCATCACTACATAGTGAACTTTTTCATTGGTATCTATATGCGTAAACAGAAAAATCACGTACTTTGCATTTGCATTAGATTTTGCTTTACAACAAATTAGGCAGTAGTTTCAATTGACATTGCATTTGATCCAATTGAATAAAAGTTTTGACTTTGTTTGAAAACATACCTTCAAAAGAGTTCTTCATATTCACAACATGGGGATGGTTTATTCCTTTGAGGATTGTTATCACTGAGGATAAAGTTGCAGCAGTTTTTCTGGGTAGCTAATAAAAACATGTGCATGTATTAGTAGAGCATAGTACAGTATAGTGTCCTGAGTGCAGTCATGATTGTCTGCCCAAAAATAAAATGTTATACATTTAATTTAATGTTTCTAAGCAATTCAAATTATTCAAGTGTTTTAAGATTAAATAGTACTCTGAGTTAAAACAGTTGATAGTCCCACTATGGACTGTGTGCATGTTTACTTTTGCCCCACCATGTCAAATACTATATGTGATGTCCAACAATTTTACAACTGTCCCAATGGACAATTGTTGCACAAGTATTGTCAATGAATGTCTTGAGGCATGTGTATGCTACATACACAAACAACAACTTCAGATGCTTTACCTAGAATTATGTTAGAGACATTTGGTTATTTTTTAAATGTAGTAAAAAAAAGTGCAACTAATATTTAGAAAGTTATACTATAGGAATTAAATCTCATACAACAGATCAGTTTACAGGTAGTCCCCGACTTACGAGCGCTCTAACTTACGAGGTTCCAGACTTACGAGCTGGCAAATTTTTTGGAAAAAACGCAAAAAAAATACTGAGTTTTTCTGTGTTTTTTCACCACAGTTCGTTAGCTAAACATGTGGACACACGTTTCCGATCATTTTTATGCACTCATAAGCAGTTTTTCGATGAAAAACGAGTGTTTGTAGTCGCGCTAGCAAAACCGTTCCAACTTACGAGCGAAATTCCGGACTTACGAGACACGTGGCGGCCGTTCCAAATTACGAGATTTCTGTGTTACGAGCACCTCGTTGTAACGGAACTCGCTCGTAAGACAGGGGACTACCTGTACTTAGTTCCGCATACCTTGAAATAAAATCACATAGCAGACAACAGAAACAGTTGCAACTTTAGCAATAAAAAATCTGTTTGAAGATGCTGACCAGTGGCAACTGATCCATTGGGCAGGTGGGGCACAGGTGAAGCAAATTGATTTTTTCATTCATCCCACAAAGTTTATTTTTTCTTTCGGCTCCTCCCTTCTTCAGTGGTCGCCACAGTGAAGTAACTTAGATGAAAACTTGGCAATTATTTTTACGCTGGATGCCCTTCTGACAGAACCACAGACCATTGAGCTACCACACCCCTCTGTGTTGAGCAGAGGTCACATGGGAGAGCAGATGGTGGGGGTTAAGGACCTTGCTCAAGTGCCCAGAGTGGGACAAATGAGGTTGGAGACAGGTGTGGGTGTTTCACCTTTCCCACCCATGTTTTGATGTCAGTCAGTCCAGGGAATTGCATTGGTGACCTTCCGATCAAGCTCGTCTTCTCTAACCTCTGCACCACCTCTCCCCCTAAAGTAGTTCCTCTTAAAAAAAATAATGTAAATTAATAATTTACTGAGTATCCCATGTTAGTTCCCCTTCAGTCAGTCCACTGCGGTGCAACAGCATGACTATGGAATTGCGCCACCGTGCAGTTCACCTGAAGCAATACAATCACGCCTTTTAAGGCAAGTGAGCATCAGCGTCAGCAAGGAGGCTCCGCCCTCTTTGCATAAAAGATGATGACGCGCAACGTCGTCCTCTTTGTGCACTTCACCTCGCTTCACACACCTGAAATTCGTAGGACCGCCTTGCGTGACTGAACTGCTCGACCGGAGATGAGCCAGCTCCCTGCCCAGAGCGTTACAGAGGACTACCTGCGAGCGCTTTGTTTAACGGATGCTAACCTAGCCTTGGAATTATTTTTTTTAAGTATTTTTCCGCTATTTCGCCGCCCAGTTTAGCAGGCGCTAATTGCGCCACACCTAGCCTGCTAAGCTAACAGAGCTAATGAGCTAGCACCGCAAACAGTGCTGCAAGATGATTCAACCACGTTTAGCGGGTGCTAACTGGTTTTAACACAACTCCTCTTCTTGACCATGGTTCCTGAGAGAGGTAAGAGAAAGTCAAAGAACTTCAACAAGGCCTGCAGACCAGCGAGCCCCGGCTCCCGGCCCTGCCCCAGCGAATGTGGCTATTTTATTTCGGCGGCGGACACCCACGAGGCCTGTCTGATTTGCCAAAGAATGGTCCATGCAAAGACGGCCTTGGACTCTCCAGAATCTTGTTCTCACTGCAGCCAGCTGCATGAGACACGTAGATTTTGTGGCCAAGGCCATGGGCAGCTCCACCGCGCCCCGAGAACCGCTCCTCTCAGAAACTCTCACGCCTACAGTGGAGCTGGAGGCGGATGAAATGGAGGACAGCGGCGCCTTGGACTGGGGCGAGAATATGGACATTGTCGCACCCGTGGGGGACTCCACGGTGGATTACGACACGAGAGACTTGCTGAGGGCTGACGAACTGTCGCTCACAGCCTCTGGAAAGCTGTCGGACGACAAGGCAGAAAACGAGGAAGAAGGGGAGGATGAAGACCTCTCCCAGAGCCCGTCGGCAAGTCAACCAGAGGCAGACGGGTCCACCCCTGCTCTGTTCGAGCTGTGTCGCAGAGCGGAGGAGGTGCTGAACACAACTTGGCCCGAGTCCCCACTTCGACAACAGGTTACAAGGCTGGCGGAGAACTACTTTTTTGCCAAGCAGCAGTCAGCAACGAGGCACAGGATGCCCATTTTCCTTGACTTCCACACAGAGCTAACACGCTCCTAGGCTGAGCCCAAAGCCCCCCTGACACTGCCTCTCTCCCAGTTTTTGGACGTCGAGGGCATGGAGGCAGCTGGCATGGCCCACATTCCTCAGATGGATGAGACTTTGGCAGCACATTTAGCCCCCAGAACATCAGGCTCCAAATCTACTCTTCCCAGCAAGGCCTGCCGTGTTTCAGCTCTCCAGCATTCCGCGCCATGAATGCTGCAGCGATGTTACAGGCCTACCAGGCCGAGAAACTGCAGGAGCTCCAGCAGACCACCAACAAGAAAAAGGCCGCCGAGGTCCTAGATGAGGCCCGTAAGGCAGCAGACTTCATCCTTCGCCTCACCGGTTCTGCAGCCATAGCCCAAGGGAAATGTATGACTGAGATTGTTATTGCTCAACGTCACACTCACTGACCTCCCCAAAGGCCAGCGAAACCCATTCTTCCACCATCCTATCGAGCCCACAGGACTGTTTGGCGGGGCCTTGGAGAGGATCCAGAGCAGACTGGATCAGCGGAGGAAGCAGGAGGAGGTTTTACTTGAAGGTATGCCCAGAAAACATTTTGTGCATCCCAGAGACTCGAGCGGACAGAGAGGCCCACAGCGCCACCGTTCCCTCACTCGACGCCTGGTGCATAAGAGACCCACGCTGGATAGGGAGCAGCGGGCAAATCCTGCCCCAGAGCACGGGCATCTGTCTCAGGAGGACCAGGCCTGGTCGAAACACAGGTATGTTCCACGCCAAGCGGGTCAACCCCGAACCTCCTCCACGGGCCGTGACAGAAAGCAGAAGTCAGCCTGAACAGGAGCTGATTCTCAACTTTTCCAGGCATCTCCAACCAGAGGGAAAAAGGAGAGCTAAGCTTTTATCACCAGTAAATGTGTCAAAGAAACCACGACTAACTGGTCCAGAATGTTTAAACACACAAAATCACTTGAATATTTTGTGTAATAAACAGAAACTGTTGTTCAAGCATGGCAGTAAAGTCTCAAAATGTCCCAAATATTCTGTGTCCCGACTCAGCATTAAAGGGAAAACCCCACCATTTTTTATGAAAAAAGTGTCAATAAAGAGCGGAGGGAGCTGGAGCACACAGCCGGCCAACCCCCCTCTGATAAGACACGGTCAGTCATTAAAGGGGAAACCCCACAATTTTTTAATGAAAAATGTGTCAATAAAGAGTAGGGGTGGCCGGGGCACATAGCCGGCCTACCCACCTCTGATAAGGCACAGTCAGCCAGGGGACCAGATGAGCCTGCGCGGGGGGGCAGAAGCCTGTCTCTCACAGGCAGACTCTCTGCCTCCCGCTGAGGGACAGATGAACCTACAGTCAAATAGGTCAGGAGGGGCCACGTACTCACCCCCTCCTCTCCTGAATCATGTAAACCCCACAGTGAACATGCCCTACAGACTTGCCTCACAGGCGGAAGCCTGGTCGGCTTGGAACCCGGGTCACTGGGTCATGGCGACCATAACACTCGGTTACAAACTGCAGTTCTCAAAGCGGCAAACACCCTTCTCTGACGTGATCAGCTCAGCAATATCACAGGCTTGTGCACCTGTCCTGAGAGAGAAAATTTCCTCAATGCTCCAGAAGGGGGCGGTCAGAGCGGTACCTGTTCACAAAGTAAACAAAGTATATTTTAGCAGGTACATTGTTATGCCAAAACAGGACGGAGGCCAGCGGCCAATTTTGGATCTGAGGAATCTGAACAGATTGCTGCGCTCATACAAATTCTAAATGTTGACATTAAGGTAGGTAATTCACTCGGTTCGCCCGAGAGATTACTTCTGCAAAATCGATTTAAAAGATGCATACTTCAATATCAGCATTTTACGCAGTCACAGGAAGTTCCTGCACTTTGCGTTTGAGAACGCAGTATACAAGTTGCAGGCCCTCCCTTTTAGGCCTCCCTTTCGCCGCTCCCAGGATGTTCACGAAATGCCTAGAAGCGGACCTGGCTCTCATGAGGGACCAGGGCGTGAGGGTACTGAATTACCTGGACAACTTGTTGATTTTGGGAACCTCCAAGGCCCAGGCAAGGTCCCACATGGGACTAGTGAAGTCACACCAAGAAAATCTAGATTTTGTCATAAACTCGGAGAAGAGCAGTCTGGCACCGTCCCAGATTACTGTTTTTCTAGGACTGCAGATGAACTCCCATCTTATTCAGAGCAAAGCTTTCAGAGAAGCGGGCCTCAGACCTTCAGCTCTGCCTAGCTACCTCTCAGGCTTTGCCAGCGCCTACTGGGGCTCATGGCAGCTGCCATTATCTGCATTCCTTTAGCTCTGCTAAATATGCATCCTTTTCAGATGTGGCTGCACAGTCACACTCTGACCCCCAGGCGAGTGGGATAAAAAATCAACTCAGTGTACATGGAAGCCCTGAGGCCGTGGAGGAACCCTACAGTATTTACCAGAGGTGTCCCACTGGGAAGGGTATTGTCTCGGGTCCTGGTGACAACATATGTATAAATGAGGGGGTGGGGCAGCCTTTGCCGAGGCCAGCACACCCAAGGTGTCTGGTTAGAACAGGAGACCCGGCTCCACATAAACTACCTGGAACTCTAATGCCTCTTTTCCACCGCTCGGCTCGGGTTGGATCGGCTCAGATCGGCTCAGTTCGGGTCGGATCACATCTATGTTCTGTTTCCACAGCTTTTTTGTACCCCTTCTGTGGGCGGGGTCCAGAATCCTACTCGTCTTACCACATGGTGGCAGTAATGTTCCCTCAAGCTATTTACTACAGTACTAGCCACCACTAGAAGAAGAACACAATAAAGGCTTTGACAGAATGTTGTGAAAGAGATGTCATGCTATAATGAGTACCTCATGAGCTGTAATCTTTAAACCCAATTCATAATCCTACCTTGTTGCCTTCTTTAAACCCATGTATTTTCCAATTTAGTATTTTTACAATAAAGATGTATTAAAGCATATTTTATTATTTAGTTATGCACAAGGTGCTTGATAAAGTTGCAAAACCATATTTATCTGAGCTGCTTCAACCTTCCTGCCCTCCCCGATCTCAGATCAGCTGAGCAGTTGCTGCTGACAGTCCTCAAAACTTTTTAAATCTTATTTAAAAACACACATTTATTCCTTGGCTTTTAACACGTGATCTTATCTTTTATGGCATGTTAACACACCTGCAGTAAGACTGGTATATGTATTTATTTTTGTATGCTTTTTATAGTTTTTAATTAACTTGTCTTTTATGTTATTGTACAGCACTTTGGTTGACCCTGTGGTTTTTAAAATGTGCTTTATAAATAAAGTTGATTTAAAACATCACACTGTGATCTTTGAAACTGCCAGAGTTTCCCTGGTAAAGTTGCTGCTGGGTGGTAGATGGTAGATGGATGGTCTGTGAATTCTTTAACTTTAAACTGTCCAAAGGACTTTGGCCACTTTTAATTTTTGACTTTTTTTGTATGACTTCATCCTAGAACCAAATAATTTATAACGTAATAACAGTTGAGCAGATTCTAATAATCTTTATCTTATGATTCTTTAAAGGTCAAATGCAAATGGAAAGTTCTCTTAACTTCCAGTATGGATTTAAACACAATACACACTTCACATTATAAAATAAGTTTAGGAAATTGAATGTTCGAGGACACCACTTAAGAAAATATAACGTTTAATAGGAAAAGTTTGAAGTGACAAACAGAAGTAACAAATTTCCATCTGGTGTCTCACGTCTTCCTCCAGAAGATGACACAGGTTGTTGAATTCTGGTGATTTTCTTCTGTTGACTGTAAAAGAAAAATGTGATTAATTTAGTCCAGAAACTGTTTTTTTTTTTTTAAACAACACAGTGTGATCACAACATGTTCATATACTAAATGTATCCTGTTGGAGTTATTTGAAATAAAATTCAATGTGTTATAGACATAAATGTGTCAAGCTACCTCCATTAATTTTCTCCCTTGTACTTTGTATCACATATTATCAATTCTATCAAAAACCACATAGCTGATATTTTTCAAAAAAATATAGTGTGATCACAACATGTTCATATACTAAATGTATCCTGTTGGAGTTATTTGAAATAAAATTCAATGTGTTATAGACATAAATGTGTCAAGCTACCTCCATTAATTTTCTCCCTTGTACTTTGTATCACATATTATCAATTCTATCAAAAACCACATAGCTGATATTTTTCAAAAAAATATAGTGTGATCACAACATGTTCATATACTAAATGTATCCTGTTGGAGTTATTTGAAATAAAATTCAATGTGTTATAGACATAAATGTGTCAAGCTACCTCCATTAATTTTCTCCCTTGTACTTTGTATCACATATTATCAATTATATCAAAAACCACATAGCTGATATTTTTCAAAAAAATATAGTGTGATCACAACATGTTCATATACTAAATGTATCCTGTTGGAGTTATTTGAAATAAAATTCGAATTTTTATAATTTATTTTCGTTGTGCACGCACAGGTTTGGAAGAAGTCAAAGCGAAACTACTTTAAATGCAGCAGATTTGACCACTACGTGACAATATTAAAGCGTGGTTGAGCTCAGGAGCCCTCGTACTATAAAGTCAGCTATGAAATATATTTTATATCTGTTCATTGAGCTACATTTAAAGACATAAAGCCGCCCGCGCGCCGCGTGTTGCTCGTGGCGAACCTACTTTTTAAAATCCTGCAGTTTTGAGCAATACGTGATTTTATTAAGGACACGTTCAGCTGAAGACCCATCTTTGCTATAAATTTAAAAAAAAAAATTGTTTTTACCGTGTTATTCATGTAAAGTCCTGCCGTGATCACTTCCCTCGCTTCCGTGAAAACTGCTCGAGTCTCCTCCTTCCTACTTCCGGAGCGGGTGAGCTCGCCTCGGCACCCCTCTGAAACCAGCCCAAAAATCTCAGGAAATCTGGCGCGGAGCAGCACGGAATATCCGGTGGGAAAGGATGAAAGGGGGTCTCTGCGACGCACATATGACGTAACATCCGACCCGAGCCGACCGGTGGAAAAGGGGCATAAGCATTGTTTCTCTCACTGAGACACTTTTACAGGAAAGGCCTGATCAAACGCCAACACATCCTGATAAAATCAGACAACAGCTGTACGGTGGCTCACATCAACCGAGAGGGGGGACTTGGTCCCCACCCCTCCTGGTGCTGACACAGAAACTGTTCATGTGGTGTAGCTCACGCATCCTGTCATTGAGGGCAACTCACGTGCCAGGGGAGTTAAACTACGGGGCAGATGCCCTCTCAAGCGGGGCCCCTCTCTCCTCAGAATTGCGCCTGCACCCACGTATCGTGGACCAGATTTGGGCACGGTACGGGAGGGCAAACGTAGATCTCCGCTTGCAGCATCAACGCCCACTGCACCCTATTTCATTCCATTCTGGACATATGGGTGCCGCTGGGAGTGGATGCACTGGCATACGAGTGGCCGGCGGGAAGACATTATTATGCGTTCCCCTCATCCCTCTGATCCAGGCAACGCTGTACCGTGTACGCAAGGGACACTCTCTCTGATACTAGTAGCGCACAGGTGGCTAAAGGCCTGGTTTGCAGAAGTGATTTCACTCCTGGCGGGGCGCCATTGCGGCTACCCCTCCACAAGGACATGCTGACCCAGGCCCACGGGGAAATCCTACATCCAGGCCAGACCTGTGGCAACTTTAGGTCTGGCCGTTGAAAGGGACCGACTTAAACCATACCATACCATTTTATTTATAAAGCACTTTAAACAGGCACAAGGCTAAACCAAAGTGCTGAACAAACAACAGGCAACACACACAATGAAGTACAAAACGAAAGACATAAAAACATTGCAGATCATTAATAAAATTATCAAATACAAATCAGCTGGTGTTGAAAGCAACAGAATAGTAGTGAGTTTTTAAACGGGATTTGAAAACTGAGAGGGAGGAGGCCTGTCTGACGAGCAGCGGTAACTCGTTCCAGAGTCTTGGACCTGCTACCGAGAAGGCCCTGTCACCTCTGTGGCTACCCAGTAATGTGGTAAACACAATACAGGGGGCACGGACAGGGTCTACTCAGACTCTCTACGCACGCAAATGGCAATTTTTTTTAGATCTGGTGTCTAGAAAGGAATATCACTCCATATTCCTGTAACTTAGCTCAGCTTCTCACTGTTCTGCAGGACCTGCTGGAAAAGGGCAGCTCATTTTCCACAATAAAAGTCTTCCTGTCTACCATCTCGGCATGCCACGAGGGGTGGGGGTCAAATCACCCGGTGCCCACCCTCTCATGATATGTTTCATGAAGGACGGACTTTGGCCCTCTTAGTGAGATCTGTCTTTTGTGCTAGATGCACTCAGTGAACCTCCATTTGAGCCTTTGCAGAGCATTAAGATAGATTTATTATCTTATAAGTCTGTGCTGCTCTTAGCTCTGTGCTCAGCGAAGTGTGTAGGTGACCTCCACACATTATCTGTGCATCCAATGTGCACCCAGTTTGCCCCGGATGGGTCAAAGGTCACCCTGCGTCCAAACTTTGCATATGTGCCAAAGGTCCCAACTCTATCTCTATCTTACAAGAGTCTGGGCTTTGAACTGTCAGCTTTTCCTCCTCCTACTGTTCTGAATGCAGAAAAGAAGCGTCTGAACTTGCTCTGCCCTGTGAGGGCCCTGAGTGTTTATATGGAAAGAACAGGCAGTTGGCAAAAAACAAACAATTGTTCATATGTTTTGCTATGCCTTCCGCTGGCAGGGCCCTGTCAAAACAGTGCCTCTCCCACTGGGTGACTGAGGCCATTTCTAGGGCATACAGCAGCAAAGGTCAGCAGGTGCCCAGTGGGATACATGCTCACTCAACTCAAGGCCTGGCTGCTTCATGTGCCTTGTTTAAAGGTGTATCAGTAGCTGATATCTGTTTAGCTGCAAACTGGTCATCTCCAAACACGTTTATAAAGCACTACAGCCTAGACGTCACAGCACGTGACTTAACTCAAGCTGTTCTCTCTACCACAGATAATTGAATGGCTGGTGCCTGTAGTTAAGGCAAAAGTTCTCATAAGCATGCATTTCTGGGGCGTGATTGTATGTTCCCATAGTCTGTGCTTGTTGCACCGCAGTGGACTGACTGAAGGGGAACTGAAAGTTATGCACCATAACTCATGTTCCCCGAAGGAAGGTAACAAGGTGCAACACATGTTTTCCCTTTCAATGCCCAAGCTCTGTGAAGTGCATGTTGAGGACGGACATTGCGCATCATCATCTTTTATGCAAAGAGGGCAGAGCCTCCTTGCTGACGCTCACTTGCCTTAAAAGGCGTGAATGTATTGCTTCAGGTGAACCGCGCGGTGGCGCAATTCCCAGAGTCATGCTGTTGCACCTTGTTCCCTTCCTTCGGGGAACATGAGTTATGGTGCATAACTTTCAGTTTGTTCTGTGTACTTTTCAATGATCTGATTTTCTT
>JBBPBX010016057.1:5995-19812 GCA_038048925.1 Garcialebias charrua | reverse complement strand
ACGTTTCGTCTTTCGTCCGAAAGACTTCCTCAGTCTGAGAAGCTGTATTCAGCTCAGTCTTATAAATAGCACCCTCCCACAGTGGATCAACCAGTTGGCTGATGACAGCCTGAAACCAGCTGCTCACATGATCAAGGAGGTGCCATCAGCCTAACGATGGATCGTTAGCACCCTGATGGTTGTTTGCTATTCACAGAGGGCTGAGTGATACTAGCAATAACAGCATTGTAAGAGGGAGACAGTTGAACCCGGAGGCCTCCACCCCTGTTTAATGATGGACGGTTTCTTTTCACAAAGATGGCCTCCTTTACTCCTCTCTCAAACCATTGTTCCTCTCTATCAAGGATGTGAACATCTTCATCCCTGAAAGAGTGACCGCTGGCCTGGAGATGAGTGTAGACCGCAGAGTCCTGACCTGATGATGTTGATCTTCTGTGCTGGACCATCCTTTTGGCCAGTGGCTGAAACCTGTTGTGTTCAACCATGGAGATATTCTGTTTAAACCCATTTTAAGCAGACAGAGGGGACCCAAAGAGAAAAGTGGAGGCCATAGGACAGACAAGAAATGGAAAATTTTCATTAACATGGGAGGATCTTATTTAACCAGTTTTGCCGTGGTTGCGTGTGTAATGTATACATGTGATACAGTAGTATGTCCAAAGTTTGGGTTAATGATTGACGGAATTTATGTCTGCCTCAATATAACTTTTGTTCAGGAGCTGCTGCTTGCTTGGACATTGGACAAGTGTTCATTGCTGAGCGTGTTTATGTACTGCATAAAGAAACTCACACATCCACCTTGCCACTCAAGAGTCAGCTGAGCCAAGAAGAAAATTACAAACAATATGATTAAATTTAGATTTAGTTTAGTTGTATTTTTTCTATCAATGTGTGCCTTAGATGGAAACTCTGCCTGCTGCAAATCCAACACATACAATGTGCTCCTGCTTTAGTTTTAAATACATGATATATTTTAAACAAACTTTTTGGCATAAATAAGAAATGTCGTCTGTTTCATCATAACTGGTGGGCCATATTATTTTATTTTAAGAGCAATTTGTCCCTTTGTCAAAATGTGAACAGATTAATACAAATAAATCACAATAATGTTACACCTAAGGACATCTCAGACACACAGTAAGTACATTTTATTAGTAAATATCTGTTTTTTTTCCAAGCTTCTTTTCTAATCTTGACATGCACCAAAAAATAAAAAATAAAAAATCTGACCGCGTCATGTTTGCTCTTGTCAGAAACAGCCAAGTTATAAGCATGTATGTGTTTGTCTGTGTGTGTGTGGCACATGTGTGTGTATGTGTGTGTGTATGTATACGTGCATGCGTGCATATTTGTATGTATGTGTAAATTATAGTTATTGATTACATATTCACCTGTGACATTTTACAAAAGATGAAACAAGATATTAAACTATGAAAGACAAAAGTAAATAATGTATCTGTTATGAGACAAATGATATAATAAACAGTTTAGAACAGAAATGCTCGGAAAGTTTTTTATTTTTGTCAGATTCACATTTTTTATATAGTAAAAATAGAGAAAAGTTTTAACCTACCTCAGTTAGGCAGATCTTTTTAATAAAAAATGTCTCATCATCCTTTGTGGCAATAACATAATTTTCTGCTTCTTTTGATGTCTCGTAGCCATGATCTTTCAGTTTGCTTGTTTCACCACCCATCTTTAATCTTTGTTCCCAATGACACAACCTGTCTAAATAGGTAAATAAAAATACTGTTCAGCATTTGTTATTAAACAAAAAACAAGAATATAATAAATATGTACAAATATACAAATATAATAAAGAACAATATGGAAACATAAATTTGTTAAATTTAATAATAATAATAAATAATAATAAACTTTCTTTGTATAGCACCTTCCTACAATGCCTTGCATTGACCAAGGTGCTTGACAGGATAAAAAGATGAATAAACTGGAATAATAAATCAGTGAAAATAGAATAGGAAACATCAGCAGTAAAAGAAGGCAATGGAAATAAAAAATGCTACATACTAAAATAACACTAAAATAACACAAGTAATAAAAGTTACCGGTACACACTGAAGATACATTTTATATTGAACTTTTATTTAGCCTTTAAATATGAAATTTTTTCATTCAATTTTTATATTTTAAAGAAAATTTGGCAATATTATAACTACTTAGTAAAACTATTTTTATGTGGTTATGAAAAACATGGCCTCAAATAGTCTACTGTATTTCCCTAAGAAAAATGTATACACCGAATAAAAAGCAAGCTACATACCAAAATGAAAATTCTATTCCTGACCAAAAGACAGTGAAGGTCTATAGTTGTGCTCTCAAATGATTTACCAGATTAGGATCCTGGAATTTATACTGAGTAAATGAAAGTGAAAGCTTTTTTGTTGTTGTTGAAATCAACTACAAGAAATAAATGAAAAAGAAAGTAAAAGTACAAAGGTAGTTTGATAAACAGCTGATGATGAGTTTGCATTCCTTAGTTCCTTAGTTCAATTTTTCTCAAATCTGACAAGATCAAGTAATTTAAGATTAAAGTGTTAAGAAACCTTGGGAATTAATGGAATATTGCAAACACAAGGTTATAAAATTACTCTGCCATTACCAGAAAATGGTAAGACAAAAATTAGGTATACATGTTGTTGCTCTCTACAACAAAGCCTATAGTTAACCAACATTGAAACAAAAAGGTAAATAAGTAATCAGTTTTGTAAGAAAAATTATATACAGGTAGTCCCCGACTTACGAGCGCTCTTACTTACGAGGTCCCGGACTTACAAATATGCATCTCATTATTTATTTTTTTAAATAAATGAATACATGTACAGTACTGTACAGTCACCAAGCACTTAGCCTATCCTAACACAGTTTTTAAAGATGAAGGAGTGAGTTGAATTGTCTCCCTTTCACATAAAGGGAGCTAGCTCCCTTTATGGGAATGGAGCCTGCAGGGAGGAGGGAGACAATTCAACTGACTCCTTAACTGTGTTAGGATAGGCTAAGTGCTTGGTGACTGTACAGTACTGTACATTTATCTATTTATAAATAAAAAACAATAAAAATAAAAATACTGTATATACTGTATATTTTTAATAAATAGATAAATGTACAGTACTGTACAGTCACCAAGCACTTAGCCTATCCTAACACAGTTTTTAAAGATGAAGGAGTCAGTTGAATTGTCTCCCTCCTCCCTGCAGGCTCCATTCCCATAAAGGGAGCTAGCTCCCTTTATGTGAAAGGGAGACAATTCAACTCATTCCTTCATCTTTAAAAACTGTGTTAGGATAGGCTAAGTGCTTGGTGACTGTCCAGTACTGTACATGTATTCATTTATAATTAAAAATATATATATATATATATATATATTTTTTTTTTGTGATCCTACTTACAAATTTTTGACATACGAGCGCCCCCTAGGTACGGGACTCGCTCGTAAGTCGGGGACTACCTGTATATATAATTGCAAGGCACATTAATGCGTTGTCGCGTTAATGCAGCCAGTGATTGACGCAACTGATTTTTAAATTCATTAATGTTGTTAATTTTTTATTATTGTTTTTTAAGTTGGTAGCTCAGTGGCTTGTGAACACAGCTGTGAACACAAAGGCACACACAGACAAACCCATTGGTCACAGGGGGCGGGATGTTAATCACTACTGGCTATGGATGAGCATCATTGTGCATCTCAACCAATAGAAGTCTTTGTTTTGGAGGTCTGCTGTCATGCAGCGCTCACATGAACTCATCAGAAACGGAGCAGCACGACAGAAATGTGGAGAAAGTTCCCCTTCAGTCAGTTCACTCCGGTGCAACATATGATATGATGTGGGAATTGCACCCTCGTGCGGTTCACCTGAAGCATTACAATCACACCTTTTAAGGCCAGTGAGACTTCTGCGTCACCAGAGGCCATGCCCCTCTGGTATAAATGACGCAGTACGTCTCACGTCCGCCATCTTATTACACTTCACCTTCGCTTCAACCTGAACTTCGCAGGACTTCTCCATGACTAAACTGCCCGACCTGAGGTGAGCACGCTCCCTACCCAGGGCGTCACTAGAGGACACCATCCTGCAGACCTCTTAGTTTGGCATATCTAACCAAGTTTTGAAGGAATTTGCTGTTCACAACCTGTTTAGCTCCTGCTAACTGGACCACGTGCTCTCGCTGTTTAGCTCCTGCTAACTGGGAGGTCGTAATCAACTAACAGCACAGTGTAAGAAAACAACTGAAACTTCGACGTCTTATCCCACCATGGCTCCAGAGAAGGCCAAGAAAAAGACAAAGAACTCGGGTAAGACTACAAGACTGGAAAGTCCCGGGTCACTGCCTTGCCCGAACAAATGCAGCTTCTTCATCGCAGCGACGGACACCCACGAGGCCTGCCCCGTGTGCTTTAGCTAACCCAGACACATGCACACACTGCAGCCAGCTTCGCCTGACTGTCAAGGAGAGACGCGTGGAATTCGTGGCCAGGACGATGGGGAACGCCAGTGCTGCAAAAAACTCACTCATGTCTGAGACGCTCAGGCCCTCAGTAGAGCTCGAGTCTGAAGCAATGGAGGACAGCGGGGCGCTGACTTGGGTGGACCGAATGGACCTCCACGAGGAGGTGAGAGGCAACACAAGCCAGCCCAATTTTTCATCAAAAATTTTCTCGTGTGAGATGCTACAGTCAGACGAGGCGTCTGTCACAGCCTTATGTGACATGTCGGATGAAGACGAGGAGCAGGACGATGATAGATACTCTGATGACTTCTCCTAGGGAGCAGCAGCAGCTCCGGGTGAGGTGGATGCTCCACCACAGCCCTTTTTGAGCTGTGCCGCAGGGCAGCTGAGACTCTGAAATTGACCTGGCCTGCACCTCCACCTCGTCAACAACAGACTAGACTGGTGGGCATCTACTTCCTGGCTAAGCAACAGGTCCCGGTGAGACACAAAATGCCTGTGTTCTCAGACTTTCTGAATGAGCTGACCCGCTCATGAGCAACCCCAAAAGCACCACTGTCCCTGCCTTTGTTGTAGTTCCTCGACGTGGAGGACATAGAGGCGGTGGAGTTAGCACACATGCCGCCGATGGCCAAGACTTTGGCCACACATTTGGCGCCAAAAACCTCGGGCTCTAAACCAATAATAATAATAATAATTAATTCAATTTATAACGCATTTTTCATTACTGAAAATCTCAAAGTGCTACACATATATTGAATGCTACACACATTCATAAACCGGTGGCGGCAGACTACCATGCAAGGTGCTTTCCAGTCCTACCGGGAGCAACTCAGGGTTAAGTGTCTTGCCCAAGGACACAACGACACATGGTGCGGGTCCCGGGAGTCGAACCGCCAACTTTCCGATCGGGAGACGACTGCCATTACCACTACACCACGGCCGCCCAATGCGCCCCAGCAAACAATGCTGCATGTCTGCACTTCAGCTGGAGAAAAGTTACCACGCCCAGGGCCTCGCTGCACGCGTGCTTAACACGGCCTCCATGCTGCAGGCGTACCAGGCTGAAAAGCTACAGGAGCTTCAGCAGACGACATCAAAGAAGCAGACGTTGGAGGAGACACGCAGAACAGCAGACTTCATCCTCTGCCAAACATGTGTAGCTGCCATCGCCCAAGGTAAATGCATGGCTTAAACTGTGGTGGCTCAGAGACATGTATGGCTCACACTGACTGAGCTGCCTAAAAGCCAGCACTCCACTTTCCTCCATTAGGCGGTGGAGCCTTCAGGGTTGTTTGGAGGTGCCCTGGAGAAGATCCAGAGCCGCTGTGACCAGAGGCGGAAACAGGAGGAAGTTCTACGTGAAGGTTTGCCCAGGAGGCACTACGCACAGATGAGAGACTCCAACGGTCACATAAATGCACCACAGAGACAACATTCTCTCCTCAGATGCCCAGCTCAGAAGAGGCCAACGCTTGAACCAAGTGAGCAGGGGGCAACGTCCACATCCGAGTTACGCGGGCGCGTGCCACAGGGACAAGCTTGGTCTAAACATTGGTTTGTTCGAAAACAAGATGGACAGCCCAGAACTTCTTCAGCGAGCAGGGACAGAAAGCAAAAGTCAGCCTAATTTTTCAGCTGCTTCAGCAACATTCCAGGTGTTTTCACCCAACGGGAAAAAGAAAAGCCGACCAAGTTTCACCAGAGCCTGTGGTCAAGAAACCCAGACTAACTGGTCAAGTATGTACAATACCGTACAAACCATGTTTCCCTGTGTGTGTAATAAAGATAAAGTATTGTTTTCAGGCAATAATAAAACCTCAAAGTGTGAAAAATGCTCTGTCTCAAGAGTCAGCATTAAAAGGGAATTCCAACCATTTTTTCATGAAGTCAGAGTCAATAAAGAGGTAGTGAAACCATTCAGAACAGTCTTTCGACTCCCCTCTGATAAGTCTCTGCACAGAACCGAGCCAAATGAGTCCACAAACAAGAAAAGTGGAACATTTCAAACAAATTGGCCCCAAACTGCCATTAAACCTCCATCCACTAGAGGGCCACACAAGCCCTTAGGTGAAAGCAGGGAGCCGTGTCACACACCCACACGTGGAGTCGGAGGGCAGTCTGTCCCAGACAGGCCAAGAAACAACTGAACTCTCAGGTGAACATGCCTTCCAGACTTGCTACTCATGCGAGAGCTTGGGCAGCATGCGGCCTATCGCAATGGGTCATGGGAACTGTAGTCCAGGGTTACAGACTGCAGTTTTACAGATGGCCAGCACTCTTCTCTGGGGTGATTACATCAACAATAAGCCCAGCTCGTGCACCCATACTGAGAGAAGAGATACGCTCACTCCTGTAGAAGGGAGCAATCAGAGTTATTCCTCCTCAGGAGAGAAACAAAGGCTATTACAGCAAATACTTTGTGGTCCCAAAGAAAGGGGGATGCCTGCGGCTGATTTTAAATTGGAGACGTTTAAACAGATGACTGAGATCGTACAAGTTCAAAATGTTGACGCTGCGACAGTGTGGTTCAGTTTGTACATCCAAAAGACTGGTTTTCCAGCGTGGACCTGCGGGACGCTTATTTCCATATAAGCATCCTGCCCAACCACAGGAAGTTCCTACGTTTCACGTTTGAGGACGACACGTACGAATATCAAACCTTGCCTTTCGACCTCTCGTTAGACCCGAGGGTGTTTACGAAATGCCTAGAAGCGGCCCTGGCATCAATGAGAGGTCAGGGCATCAGAGTGCTGGATTATTTAGACAACCTTTTAATTTTAGCGAGCTCCCAGGAGCAAGCAAAAACACACACAGCTCGAGTGATTTCACACCTACAATCCCTAGTTTTTGTGATAAATTCAGCAAAGTGTCATTTGTCGCCGACCTAGGACATTATTTTCCTAGGTTTGGAGCTAAACTCTGTTCTGTACAGAGCGAAACTGTCAGAAAAGCGAATATCAGACCTCCAGCAATGCTTGGCCCTGTTCCAACTGGACAAAACTGTGACACTCAGACTTTGTCAATGTCTTTTGGGCCTCATGGCAGCAGGAATTGTTTCAATTCATCTGGGTTTATTAAAAATGCACACTTTTCAGATTTGGCTTCACACACAGCAGTGTCATGCCCTCCACAACCAAGGAGGGGGATAAGAGTCAACTCGGACTGTGAAGGGGAAAAAAGAGTTAATTTCCTACTGGGAGCTGGTGAATCTGTTTCCTCCGTCCCACTTCCGTATTCTCCATTCATCTATGACGTAAAACCACCATCCAGCTCGGTCCATCTTCCGTATTCCTTTATGACGTAAAACCGCGTTAACAGTACACATAGTAACAGTAAGTTGTACTATGTACAGTTTTGTTTTTTGAATGTCCAGAGGACCAGACTTCGCTTTTTTAGAGAGTACTGGGCATAATTCCTCTGCTAGCTACGTCTACTACTGAAACTGGAAACTACGTATCTTGGCTTTTCAAAATAAAATTTTCAAATTATTATTATTATTATCATTTTTTTATGGGAGATGTGCCGTAACCACGAAATGTCGTAACTCGAGACCGTCGTAACCCGAGGACTACCTGTATTTATATACTATGCCAACAACAGAAGAATTGAACTAAACCTGACTGAACTTTAAATTACAATACCGTAGGTGTAAACACTAGTTGATAACAGTTCCCTTTCAGTCTGGTCTCTCGGTGCAACATACTTGCTATGGGAATTGCGCCCCCACACGATTACCTGAAGGAATATACTCACGCCTTTACGGCTAGAGCGTCACCGCCGCGTCAGAGGTCCCACCCTCTGGGTACTTAAGCGGCTGATGCCCCTCCATCTTTCTCTTTTTAGCCCTTCACCTCGCTAAACCTGAACTACCTCTTCGCGGGACTTCTCTGTTGCTTCATTGTTCAACTTGAGGTGAGCTTGCTCCCTACACAGAGCGCACAGATAATTATTCCTGCAAATTACTGGACTAGCGAAAGCTAGTCCGGCACATTTCTGTTAACCCCAAAGTATTTTCTTCTCCTCTCTCTACAGATTACTTCGCTTGACGGCGCTAACTACGCCACAAGGAAAAAGCTACTTTGCTAACTCCTAGCGAGCTAGCCAGCGAAAGCGACGCGATGGAGGAGACATTTCAAGGAAAAAGAAAAAAGATTCTGGAAGGACTCACTCGCCTTTTCTTGGACATGCCTCCGGAGAAAGGAAAGCGAAAGACGAGACTTCCAAGGAAAACCAACGGGATGGAGAGCCCAATTTCGCGTGCCTGTCCCAGTGGATACGGTTTCTCCCTCGCAGCAACGGACACCAACGAGGCCTGTCCAGTCTGCCTGGGAATGCTTCACGCAAAAACAGCACTGGATACGCCCTACTTTTGCCCACACTGCACCCTGATGTTGGATGCGGTGCTGCGGCATCGGGTTGACCTCGTCGCCAAAGCCATGGGCAATTCAGCGACACCAGCGGACGCAGACACCACGGAGCCCCTCACTCCCACGCCGGAGCTAGAGAACATGACTCTACATGACAGCACACAAGTCTAATGGGGCGACAGCCCTGACATGCTGGTTCCTATGGTGGACTTAACAGTCAAGTTCAAAACCCGAGGCACGATGAACGAGGACGAGATCTCGATGTCAGCCTCGGGCGAATTTTCAATGGAGGAAGCAGACGTGGAACTGGAGGATCAGAGTGAAGATCTCTCCCAGACCCCGGTACCTGTGCTCCCAGAAACCGACTTTTCCATCCCTGCTCTGTTCGATTTGTGCCACAGAGCAACGGACGCGTTGCACATCCCATGGCCTGAGCCTCCGCCTCGCCAACAGGTCACAAGGCTGGCAGGAAACTATTTTTACTCGAAGCAGCAGGCCGACACGAGGCAAAGGATGCCCGTGTTCCCGGACGTCCTCACAGAACTAACTCGCACCTGGACTCAACCAAGAGCCCCATGCTCCTTCCCCTCTCACAGTTCCTCGAAGTAGACGGGATGGATGAGGTGGGAATACCTAACGTGCCTCAGATTGAGGACACACTAGCATCTCACCTGGCTCCTAAGTCATCCGGAACAAAACCAGCTCTCCATAGCAAGGCTTGTCAAGCTTCAGCGTCTCTACTCAAGAAGTGCTATAGAGGTCAGGGACTCGCGGCGCGCTCCATGAACTTGTCCGCGTTAATGCAGGCTTATCTGGCCGAAAAACGACAACAGCTCCAGGTAACAACGGACAAGCAGGCGGCCGTCGACTTGTTGGACGAAGCCCGCAGAGCAACAGATTTTGTGCTCCGTATGATGGGGACAGCTGCTGTTGCATAAGAAAGGGGCATGGCGGAAGTGGTCATCGCGATTTGCCACCTGTGGATGACATTAACAGATCTCCCTGAGGAACAAAATGTGCCTTTTCTCCACCACTCGATAGAGCCGACTGGATTATTTGGTAAAGCTTTGGAGCAAATTCAGACCAAGCTGGACCAAAGAGGCAGACAGGCGGAAGCTCTCCGGGTGGGCATTCCCCGGAGAAGCTTTGCTCTCCCACGGGAGTCTGCTGGAAGCATACCTGCGCAGTCTCGATACCACTCGGCAAGGCGTGCCCCACCGCAGAAGCGGCCAGCATACGAGGAAGAGCCCTGGCAGAGACCCCCGCCAGGCCAACCTCGCACCGAGCACGCATGGAGCAAAAACAGGTTTTTTCCCCACCAGGCGGCCAAACACAAGGCCTCCTCGGCGAACCGGGACACCAGACAAAAACATGCCTGATAAACCAGGTCCACAGTCCCACATTACACGATCACCCACCCACGTGGTACTGGGAATGATCCCTTCATGTCCAGACTTTACTTGTAACACGGTATAAAAAGCTGGTATATCTACTGCATGTACAAATCATGCTTTCTCTGCTGTGAGTGACATAGAATCATGTACGTCATTGCACATAAGCACGAATAAAGCTCATGAAACAGCTCCTCTCTGTTTTATTGACTCTCAAAAAAAAACACAAATAACTTAAGCAGAACAGGTCCCTCTGGTCTGCCAGCCATCATAAAGGAAGGGGCCTTTTCCCCCCCTCTCTCATGGCCCACGGGGTATTAGCCTAATCAATAAACCCTAGCAGGGTGCCTCTGATTCATCTGCAATAAGCAGACACAGAGGTGTCTGCAAGCACCCCCCACATCCCTCATGGAGACAGGTGAGGAGGGTTACGTGCTCAAGCCCTCGCTCCATTGTGAATGATGGGATAGCCAATACACTAACTAGACGAACACGTGACATGTCTGCACGTCAGGGAGGAATGCTGACAGAATCTAACAACGGGGGGGCTACATCAGATGTCCTCAGGCAGCAGCTTCACACCTTCACAGCAGCAATTGTGTTCAGGCTGCTGTGGATTGAAACAAATCAGAGTTGAATCAGATCTCTCTTCCTGTTTTTCGAAGGGGACTGGGCTCTTTATCACCAAATAATCTGAAGTCTGCCAAACCAAAAGGAACATCCCCACGTTCTCACATTGCAGCTGCCCCTTTGTTATTAATGAGGGACACGCAATGCCCAAGCAGTAATGGACAGCACGTGACCTCCCTCTCTGTGCTGATCCAGCTCTGCTTTCAAATAAAATTCTCCCAATGGGTGAAACACAGACCCCGGTCAGTTTACCTGGTGTCGATGCTCCATTTAATCCAAGGACCAGTAAACTGGACCACTCCAGAAAACGGATTGGAGTCAGGAGATCTGCTCGTTTACAAAATTTGCAATCTCCCATTCCCATTACCCCAAACTTGGAGGGGGAAAATAGACTTTCTGCTCCAATCCTGTCTAATAAGGATGACAGGTTACATCTGCCCTCAGTTACCCGTGAGCAGAGCAGCCTGGGGGCACATCGGCAAGGAGGCCTTCTTCCCAACCTGGTTGACCCTCAGGGGTTTACAGCCTCTGTGTCACCAGAAAGGACAGTCCAGCCACTTAGTCCAGGAACTGTCAAAAGTCTCAGCTTATTGGCTGAAAAGAACAAGTTGATAGCGTCAGGCCTGCCGGAAAATGTGGTACTAACCATACAAAATGCCCGTGCTGTGTCAACACAGTCTCTATATACACAGAAGTGGCATATTTTTGAAACCTGGTGCGCAGAAAGAAATATTATTTCTTATGCATGCGACTTGGCTCAGCTTCTGACTTTCCTTCAGGACTTACTGGAAAAAGGTTGTTCTCATTCAATGATTAAAGTTTTCCTATCAACTATTTCAGCCTGTCACGAAGGCTAGGGACAAAGGACACCTGGAGCGCATCCAATCATAATAAGATTTATGAAGGGTGTGCTTCGGACTAAACCACCCAGCAGGATCCTAACCCCTGGTTAGGATCTTGGCCTGGTCCTGGGGGCTCTCTGTGACCCCCCATTCGAGCCACTGAGCGAGGTTAAGGTAGATTTATTATTTTATAAAACTGCTCTACTCCTGGCACTTTGCTTGGCGAAACGCGTGGGTGACGTCCATGCATTGTCTGTACATCCAATGTGTACCAGATTCGTCCCTGATGGGTCAAAGGTCATATTAAGGCCTAATCCCACATATACTCCCAAGGTCTTGACTTTGAATCACAGGAGTCTAGACTTTGATCTCTCCTCCTTCCCACCTCCTCCTGTCCTTACTCAGGAACAGGAAAGGTTGAAGGCTCTCTGCCCCATGAGAGCTTTATGCACTGACATGCAGAGAACAGCTGAATGGAGAAAAACAAATCAACTGTTCGTCTGCTTTGCAGCACCTGCTACCGGGAAGGCCCTATTAAAACAATGCCTCTCACATTGGGTGACTGAGCCCATTAAAAGGGCATACAGTAGCAAAGGTTAACAGGTGCCCTCTGGGGTACACGCTCACTCCACTAGGGGCTTGGGCACTTCCTGGTCATTGTTCAAGGGTGTACCAGTTGCAGACATCTGCGCTACTGCGAACTGGAGCTCATTAAACACTTTTGCAAAGCATTACAGTTTGGATGTTACTGCGTGTGACGTCACTCAGGCTGTCCTTTCTAACACACAGTAGAAAGTAGCCTTGAGATGCCTGCTGGTCAAGGGCAGACGTTCACTCTAGCATGCATTTTACTGAGCATTTCAAGGGCGTGAATGGATTACGTTCCCATAGCAAGTATGTTGCACCGAGAGACCAGACTGAAAGGGAACTGAAAGTTATGCACCATAACTCATGTTCCCTGAAGGAAGGGAACGAGGTGCAACATATCTGGCCCTTTTCAATGCTGAAAGCTCGGTGAAGTGCAATTTTGGAGAAAGATGGAGGGGCGTCAGCCGCTTAAGTACCCAGAGGGCGGGGCCTCTGGCGCGGCGGTGACGCCCTAGCCGTAAAGGTGTGAGTATATTCCTTCAGGTAATCGCGCGGGGGCGCAATTCCCATAGCAAGTATGTTGCACCTTCGTTCCCTTCCTTCAGGGAACATGAGTTATGGTGCATAACTTTCAGATTTATGAGCTCCTCAGCCTTTTTTTCCAAAGTTTGATTGACATTTCTGATTCAGTAATTAAAATCAGAAAGGAAGGAAGGATTTCAGTACACCTTTTTAGTGGATGAAAAAAGGCCCCAAGCACTTCTTTTTCTTCTTCTTCTTTTGGCTGTTCCTTCTTCAGGGGTCGCCACAACGTGTCATCCTCCTCCACCTCACTCTGTCCTCTGCATCCTCCGTCCTCACTCCAACTACCTTCATGTCCTCTCTAACTGCATCTATATATCTCCTCTTTGGCCTTCCTCTGTCTTTTTCCTGGCAGTTGCATTTCTAATGTCCTTCTACTAATATACCCAATGTCCCTCCGCTGGACATGTCCAAACCTTCTCAGTCTGGCCTCCCTAACTTTATCTCCCAGTTGTTCAACCTATGCTGTATCTCTGATGATCTCATTCCTAATCTTATCCATCCGTGTCACTCCTAAGGAGAACCTCAGCATCTTCAATTCTGCCACTTCCAGTTCTTTCTCCTGTCTTTTTGTCAGTGCCACTGTCTCCAGACCATACCATATCATACCACTTTATTTATAGAGCACTTAAACAGACACAAGGCCAACCAAAGTACTGTACAATAGAAACAAACAAGCAAAGCAGACAGGAAAACAAAAAATAAAATATAGATAGAAATAGCAACAGGAACTAACCAAAATGGCAAACAATGTATATTACAGAGAGGATCAAAACAAATCACATTGTGTTAAAGGCGAGAGAATAGAAGTGGGTTTTCATGCGAGACTTAAAGCTCCACTGACATGTTCTTTTAACTTTTCAAAAAATGGCACAACATATATAAATATTAAGATAGACCTCTGACCGTTTTTGCTAAAATAATGTTAAATGAATGACAATTTC
>JBBPBX010016056.1:28454-40692 GCA_038048925.1 Garcialebias charrua | reverse complement strand
ATATAAATATATATTTTTTTATAATGAATAAATAAATGTACAGTACTGTACAGTTACCAAGCACTTAGCCTATCCTAACATAGTTAAGGAGTGAGTTGAATTGTCTCCCTCCTCCCTAGCAGGCACCATTCACATAAAGGGAGCTAGCTCCCTTTATGTGAAAGGGAGACAATTCAACTCATTCCTTCATCTTTAAAAACTGTGTTAGGATAGGCTAAGTGCTTGGTGACTGTACAGTACTGTACATCTATTTATTTATAAAAAAAAATATATATATATATATATATATATATTTTTTTTTTGTGATCCTACTTACGAATTTTCGACTTACGAACGGCCCGTAGGTACGGAACTCGCTCGTAAGTCGGGACTACCTGTATTGGATTGTTAACTACGTTAAAATGTGAAGCCTTGCTGCCAAACCAAACTCTGAAGAGTGTTTTGTCTCAGTGTTAAAAAAAACAGCGATTAGTGGTGGGCACAGCTAACTAGAAAGTTAGCTTCACTAATACATATACAGTACTGCTAACTAAAAACTTTGCTTTGCTAACCCTAAACAGATCAAAAAAATTAGTGAAAGCTAACGCTAAACCGCTAACCACCAAGACGACTGTTACTCAGTCTGCGTCACACTCTTCATCTCCTTCCAGTTGAAGCTGAGTCGACCAATCACGTCTTGTCATGTTTACAGGTACTCAGCAAATAGCGTGCATAACAGACTCCTCGAGACACGCCCACTAATGACGGGAACAAGCTTCTAAATGTTGTTAGCGAACTTGGTGAAACCTAATTTAGAGGAAGCTATTTCCAGTAGCGGTTTCCGAAGTTTGCGAAAACGCTAACCCGCTAATTGAAAAATTAGTTCAGCTGTTAGTGGAAATGTCCCCACCACTGCCAGCAGCAAACTTTTCCCAAAATAATAACTTAAACAGGAAGTGGAACCCTGAAAGAGACAAAAATGTAGTGAAATGCAAGAAATTAAGATTAAAGTTCATGCTCAATAATCCAGGTAAAATCCAATCAGGTCATCTGGATAGTTTATTTATATTTATTCATTTTTTTAGACGTTTCGTCCATCATCCAAGGGACTTCATCTAGTCCAATATGTGAGTGTGCTGCTTGTGGGACTCCTGTTTGTTTATGTCTCCTCGGATTGATGTAGTCCTTTGGATGAAGGACGAAACATCTCAATAACAACCAAAAAAAAAAAAAAGTCCAGATGACCTGACTGAACTTTGTTGCAAAAAAAAGTTTTGTTTTATTCATAGTCTGAAACTGTGCTTGAAGTAGAAACTTGATTAAAAATGTCACAGATTTTTACAAACAACTGGTTCAAATTATCCACGATTTAATGACTCATAAAACTTTGTACCAGAAGTCCAGAGTGTGTTTGTCTCAAAAAGCCTGAAGTGTTGCTGCAGACAGTCAGGAGGATAAAACCACCGAGCATCAAGAGCTAAAACAGAAAACAGCAGCCAAAGTTTAAAATCTGCCACGTCATGCTGCTGTGTTCATTCATACACATCTACTCACCACAGACTCATGTTCGGGCTGCTGTTTAATATACCGTATTATTTACATGATTAGTGTTTAGCATATATCTTAGATCCTTATATACTGTTTCTTTTTATATGTTATACTTTTGCTATTTTTGGGTGTATAACTAAGGCCTTGAGTACACAAATTTCATAAGCTTTTTGCAATAAACAATAAATCAATTAATCGCATGATAAATTAAAATTATTGACCTCATTTTCATTTATCGGCTTTATTGTTTCTTTGTGTCTCTCTCTTTCTACTGAAGACACTGGATGATAAAAAGCTCAACTCCGGTGCTCTTCACTGACCCATCACTTTCTCTTTTCTCTTTCAAATCCATTTTAACCGTCCAAAATCATGTTTTTGGATCATTAGAAGCAGCTAAGCTGAGAAGCTAAGCTACGAGCTAAGCTAAAAGGCCGACCTTGGGGAAAAAAAACCTCCGTCTTGTTGAAGCTCCAAACTTCACGGTTGAAACCCGTGCCTTTGTGTAAAAAGTTGTTTTTCTCTGCAAAAAGAAGCTGAGAACTTGTTTACTGATTTTTTTTATTTATTAAAAGCTTTGTGTAAAAAATGCTATGCTAAAGAGCTCAATCCACACCGACCGTCCGCCGTTTTGAGAACCAAAGAGAGGCAGCCCATGTCACGTCAAGGGGCCTCCCTCCAATTTTTCTTTAAAAAGACACGCTGCTCGCTCCCTCACTATCCATCCTTCATTTCAAACAATCTTAAATTGCATTCCGGTGGTCGGAAAAATGTACTACACGCAAAACAAATTAAACATTTCTTCTTAAATTTGACAATAATTACTAATTATAGTCAGATTTCAATCAATATTATTGTCTATCGCAATAATTTCTGAGACAATTAATCACCCAGAGAAATTTGTTATCATGACAGGCCTACAATTTCGTTCCACCTCATGTACTGCGTGATGCGAATGACGATAAAGAACCTTGAACTTTAACTGACAAAGTCTTGTAGAATTAAGAGATTTACACCCTCAGACTTGAAACTTTTATATTTCAAATATTGTCAACTACAGTTGACGGTTAGAAACCTTCTTTTTTGTTGTCTTCATAAGATATTTGTCTGAACGTGCCATTTATTGCTGTCTCTTTCCTGCCACGCCTTTGCTGGTTTAGTTTAGATTAGATTTAAATTAGGAGAAGTTGGACGCCCTCTAAAATCTGTCGTGCTCGATATCGTCTTCCTTCCTTATTTTCAGCTTCTATGACTCTGCTCCTGTTCACAAATATGAAGTCACGGCGGGTCGGTGTCTGTTTATCGGGTTGCAGACAGATGAAATATTCAGTGATCAGATCTGGAGTTTTCAAAACACATTAATGTTGTCGAATTTTTAAGCCGGCGTCGGAAACTGTTTATCTCCGTCACTAAAATCATCTGTGTTTTTACATGCTGATAATCTCATTTCCAGTACTTTCACTGAAAATACATTTAAGGTTTTCTAAAAGAAAACCTCCTGTTGTAGTGGCTGTCGGCTCTCTGCGCTGGAAGCCTCGATGTTTCCTCAAGTTGTTCTAAAGGCTTAATGCTTGTTTTCTGGTTTGTGTTTCAGGGATTAAACCGTTCTCCAAGTTCACCGCCGTCATCCACGCCGTGTCCCCTCTGGTGTCCCAGTCCCAGCCCATACTCAAGCTCCTGGTAGCGGTGGCCAAGTCCCAGTACTGTGCCCAGGTAAAGGACTTGTGTGTCCATGTCTCCTCCAAACCGCCCTCCGCTGTTGTCCACCTGGTGTCTTATAAAATCTGGCTGCATTACGTGTCTCTCACGGTTGTTTCACAATCGCATTTTCCAACCAGAGCAACAACAGGGCTCGTCCTCGGTTTGTGTGTGTTGTGAATTAACTCCGGAGGATTGAATTAGAGCAGCAGTTTGTAGCTGTGGTACATCTGTCTCTATGGCAGCCGAAACCCCTGCAGCACAGCTGGAGCTGGCTTGTATTGATTCCCCTGCTCCTTACTAAACCGGGAAATGAAATGGAATTCATTCCCAGATGGCTGATTTTTTGTGTGTCTGTGTGTGTGTGTGTGTGTGTGCGCAGCCACCACACTGCATGAGAAGTCCAAGTCCAATTTTGTAGGAGGGATGCATTTTCTATAACAATGCATCAATGTGTTCATATCTAAAGGTGCATTAAGTCGTATAAAGATTAACTGTGGTGTTGCGTTTAGCTCATCAGACCAGTGTAAGCTCGCCTTGTACTCTGAAGCAAACGTTTAATGTTAAATGAATCTGACCTGTTCAGTGCAACAGTCAGGGAACATAACACACCGCAGTGTCCGCAAACTTGGCGTGCTTTTGGGTGCATTGTGTTCAGAATATATTTTGATCTCGGGGTCAGCAAGAGACTCTGATCGAGGACTGTCTGTTATTGAGAGTTCAGGCAGATTTGCTACATTAGTCCTTCACTCTATCCAAGCCCCAAAAAGCTTCTTTTACCTATTTATATTTACCCAATGCCTACTTTACGTTTAAAAACCAATGCCTTATACCATCTACTCCCCAAAATAAGCTTTAAACTTATTGAAAATAACCTAAGAGCAATTTATTCTTATATTTAAGACTCAATGACTGAACATACCATAACTCGTGTCTCAAGTAGCTCAATCACGACTCAAGGAGCCCATGATCTCAGTCTACTGAAACTACAACTAAAATCTAAACTCATACAGCCTTAGGGTCTAAATTACCCAAATTATTCTTTCTAGAATTCACTTAAGCCACTCTGTTCCCTATATTAAATAACTGCCCTCATACCAAATATGAAACCTACACTAATAACACTTTTAAATACTTTTCTCCTCCAACCAAGTCCCAACTCACCATAACAACCAAATGACTTTTAATACAAGAACCGTTAACTAATCCTACCCTTACCCAACCTTTTCCTTCAGGATTAACGGTAGGTCCCTGAACTATCCAAACTAAAAATAAAAAAACTGTCCTCAACCCACTCCAACTACAAAATGGTTCCTCTAAATCCTTTTACACCCCAAACCAAATCACTCATTTCAATCAATCAATCAATCAATCAATCAATCAATCAATCAATCAATCAATCAATCAATCAATCAATCAATCAATTTTATTTATAAAGCATAAAAGCATCTCAAAGTGTTGTACAGAATTATAAAACAATAAACTCACAAAATTAAAGCAAACGACACACACAAAATAAATAAATAAATAAATAAATAATCAAATTAAATACAGTAGTATGGAAAATGTATAGGTTGAACAGAGATGAACCAGTTCAGGAAATGCAGTTAAAAAGATGGACCTTGAGCCTGCTCTTAAAAACAACAACATTCTCTGCAGCCCTCAGGTTCTCCGGCAGACTATTCCACAGACGGGGGCCATAGTACTGTACTGGAAAGAAAACCCTAAGAATGTACCCAAACCCCGACTCACTCCAACCCTTTGAAGCAAATCTTCAAACTGACCCTAACCTCAAAAACAAGTCTTCAAGCCGATCCTAAACTCAAGGCCAAATTTTTAGATACTTTTCCAAATAATCTCTGTAAAACAACTAAACATTCCAGTTCAGAGATGACGACAGCATCAGCTGTTGAAGAAAGCTCCATACCTCCGTGGATGCCTGCAGCTTTGACGGACAAGAAAACCTGTTGTGTAAATCTCCAGAAAAAGTAAAAGTTCAACAAAAAACTACCGTAATTTTCGCGGTAGAAATTGCAGTTTTTTGCATAAACTAGCATGCCTGCGACTTATACAGCAAAGCGTCATATTTGTTATTTATTTATTTATAAACCCATTTTTGGCTGAGATCTGACAATTTCACTCATTCTGACATGGAAAATATTGAACACTTCCATTTCCCGCCACTAGAGGGCCCTCGACTAATATGGCAAGCCAAGTGTCTCATTAATAGGTAAAAGTGGCTATTAATGAGACACTTGACTTGCCATACAGGCCACCGTCTCGCTCTGGAAGTCCTGGAACAAACTTCAAATCAGCTGCATTTCACCACCCAGGAGAAATGCAGCTGATTTGACCATTAAAGTGCATTTATTAAGGATAAGTTCAACTGAGACACACCTTTGCTATAATTTCGAGCAAACAAATAATTGTTTTTAAATGTTAATCTTATTAAAGTCCTCCTGTGCATGCTCCCGTGGCCGCCATTCAGAAGCCAATTGATTTTTGACACAACACTGGCTCACGTTTCCAGGTTGTCGGCATTGACACATACATGTAATAGATGTGACAAACGGCGAAGCGACGCATTTGTTTTTTACCACTTTATTAGACATACAGGTGGTCCCCGACTTACGAGCACATCGACATACGAGGTTCTGGACTTACGAGCTGACTAACGAACAGTAAAGTTGTACAGAACATACATAAAATACAGCACTGGTACCGTATTCTCCAGTGTATAATACACACTTTTATTGCTCATTTGAATATCCTGCGTATTATACACCGAAGCGTATTATCTATGGATTTTTTCCCATATTTTTAGACCCATTTTTAGCTCTGATTCACAGTTTTTCATTTTGGCCAAAAATGGTGCAGTACCAGTTTCGGCCGCTATGGGCGCTAATGCAGTCTGTTTATTCAAACTGTTTAAATTCATGCTGAATAGCAAATGTTATTCCAAAATGTTATTCATGAAGGATTTCTCTTCTCAAACCTGCAGTGAAGATTCAGTGACACTGTTTATCTCATTTTAGTTTGAGCTCAGGACAATCTCCTCAGAAGAGACTTTTGTTTTTGTCCTAATTAATAATCAGATGAATAATATCTGTTTTTGCTATTATCATTAACATAGGTCCCATATGTGACGCTTTAATGACGTTGTTTTAACCAAACCAACAGGTTAACAGTGTTGTGTGTAGTGTTAAGATCAGTTTTTATCATAAAATGCTGACATCTGAAACTAACACTTTATCTTTCTGACAATTTGTAATGTTTGATTCAAATTAAAAGTAATAAAAGTATTACTGTCCCTTCAGGAATAACTCCCAAAAAGTTCATTACTGAGAGCGATCAGAGAAGTGTTTCTGAGGTCACGGTTGTATCACTACAGTTTCAATGGGTTTGGCGCCATCTAGTGGCCATAAAAAAGACTGTCACGGCAGCGCGTATTATACACCCAAGCGTATTATCTACGGGTTTTTCTGATTTATTTCCAAAAATTGGACAAAGCGTATTATACACCGACAAATACGGTATGTGTTTTTAGATGAAAGTGTGTTAGCTAACCATTTGTAAACAAGTTTCTGAGCATGTTTATGAAATAGTATGTACGTTTGTGTTGAAAAACGGGTGTTCGTAATAGCGCTAGCATACTTTTTCCGACTTACGACTGAAAATCCGGACTTACGAGCATACGAGATTTCGTGTTACGAGCACCTCATACGAACGGAACTCGCTCGTAAGTCGGGGACCACCTGTATTTGAACTGATGCGACTTATACGGCGGCAAGTACAGTATATACAGTATTAATTAACTGCTATCGATACTATACTTTGAGAGAGTTTCTTCCATAAACACAGTTTAGTTTGTTCAAAAAGAAAAGGCATTGATATTCAGCTTTCCCTGGTACAACCCAGAAGTCTGAGTTATTATCGGCACTCTTTCTGCAACGCGTTCTCTCATAACAGCAGGTTGAATGAGTAAATTCTACCCCGCTATTAATTTTTATGGAGGTGCTTTTGTGTTTGCCTTCTTCAGGCTGTGCATGCAGAGTGGAGAGCCGGGTGCACAGCCGGAGTGTTTTCTTTCGCTCTTAGCGCGCAGAAAAGAGGAGAGATGGAGGGCTTGTGCTGCTGTGCAACGAACAGAAGAGGGAAGGGTATAAATAAATGAATGGAGAGAAAGAATGAAGGCGGAGAGGGCCACGTTGGATGCCACAGAGCTTTTGTAGCGCAGTCTGACGCACTGGACCTCCTGCGGTGCTCGTACGTGAGTTTGTGCTCAGACATTTTGATGGAAGCGCGTCTTCCTCCTCGTGCTGTGGAGCGCCTTCAGAGCGAACACATGTCCAGAACCCTCCATCAACGCCGTGAGAGGGAGGTGAGCTGACAGAGACACCATCTGTCTTTCTAATCAAACTGCAGAGTGGATTAACTCTCAGCAGTGTGTGTGTGTGCACAGACCGTCTACCTGTTATCTCACAGTGACAGCAGTGTTTACACCTACATTACCCTCATGAGATTTTTTAATCTATATTCACTCAGAATGGTGGGATGAGTTTGCGATTTGTCAAACAGCTGTACATCGTTTTAACTACGCCAACAACATACTTTGCATACTAACACACAGCTGTAGTCTCCTGGGAACGTCTGAACTCACCCAAATACCCCCCCAACCTATTATTTGGCAGGTCCAGTCAGGGAGCAGAGTCCCCGGGGGGAGCCGCTGTGTGTGACGTAGCTAATGTCAGAGTAATGTGAGGTTTTATTGATTGCTGCAGGGAAATTCTTGCGGTTTGCCTCCGTCGGGGACGCCTGAGCCCAGCGTCAACCACAACTCTGCACGGTGGAATCGAGATGGATTAATTTACAGACTCGCTCAAGGACATTCCAGCAGGGCAGATGTTGGATGACGCACAGCAGCTGGGCGCTACAGGACCGGATTCTGCCTGATGAGTCCCTGACAGGTGACGGGCCACGGAATGTGGATTGAGGGGGACGCAGAAGTGGATTTTCACTTCTCTGCTACGTAAATTCTGTTAATTCACCACAGAAGACAAACCAGGAGAGGATCGACAATGAGGGCACCTCTCAACTAGGCCTGTCGCGATAAACAAATCAATTAATCGCATGATAAATGAAAAAATTTCAAATTCGTTTTCATTTATCGTCTTTATCGTTTCCTAGTGTCTCTCTCTACTGAAGACACTGGATGACAAAAGGCTCAACACTGACCCCTCCCTTTCTCTTTAAAATCCATTTAACCGTCCAAAATCTTGTTTTTGGATCATTAAAGCAGCTAAGCTGAGAAGCTAAGCTATGAGCTAAGCTAACGGGCCGACCTTGGAGGGGGGAAACCTCTGTTTTGTCAAAGCTCCAAAATTCGTGAAATCCGTGCCTTCGTGTAAAAAGTTGTGATTCTTTGCAAAAAGAAGCTGAGAACTTGTTTACTGATTTTTTTAAATTAAAAGTTTTGTGTGAAAAATGCTAAAGAGCTCAAACCACACTGAGCGTCTACCATTTTGAAAACTGAAGAGACAGTCCATGTCACTTCAAGGGGCCTCCCTCCCATTTTTCTTAAAGAGACACGCTGCTTGCTCCCCCACTATCCATCCTTCCGTTCATTCTTATACTGCCATCCAATGGTCGAAAAAGGTACTACTCAAAAAAAAATGAACAAACATTTCTTAAATGTGACAATAACAGTGGTGGGCAACGCTAATCAAAAAATTAGTTCCACAATTTCTAAAACGCTTATTAATTTTTTTAGGTCCACAATTTCAAAAGCACAAATGTCTTATGAAAATTAGGGGAAGCTAATCTAATCCGCTATTTATATTCGACAATTGGTAGCCGGCAGCGTTATGCAATATTTGCACTACATTGCCAACTGAAAAGTAACTAAAATGATCCTAAAAGGATGAAATTACAAAAATCAAAGGATTTATTTAATACTTTACGTACATATATTCTATTCGGCCACGAAATTAACAAAAAAGAGAATGATCTTTTAATCCCTAAGACCACTTTTAAATCTCAAATACACGGGCGTTTCGCCACCGCATTTCTACATAAAAGTAACCAAAATACATAAAACTAACGACTCACCGTCGAGTGGTGGACACAAAACACACAATAAAATCCTCCGGCCGCGTTAATTTGGCTTGAAACAGCGGGGTTCTCTGCGGATTTATCCAAGTAACCCAGCACAACCAGCTAGCCATAAACGTTAGCACCGAGTTCACCTCTGACCCGGAAGATGTCAAGATGGAATAGTCCATTTTTAGTTTTTTATTTTAAGAGCCTGTAATAAGTTTATTCGTTTTTACTGATAGATAATTAGTTATTAGCGGTACTGCATTGTAAATAAAAATAGCACAAATCCGCTTATGAATTATAAAAGTTAGTCACTCCGCTGTTACGCTTACAAAAACGTTAGGTCCGCTGTAAGCGGATTAGCGCATTAGCGGTCCCAAGCGTTCATCTGCCCACCTTTGGACAATAATGATTAATTATTGCCACATTTCAAACAATATTATCGTTTATCGCAATAATTTCTGAGACAATTAATCGCTCAGCAAAATTTGCTATTGTGACAGGCCTACTTTCAACGTGCACAAAAATAAATAAATCCTGATCTGACTGACCGCAGCAGCATTGACCAAATTATTTAAAATGGAGCAGATCAGTCCGCTCAGAAAATTATGTCTTTCTAAAAGTTTCTTTTTCTTGTTTCTACAAAAAAAAAAAACTTGTAATTAATGCGTCATTTCTCAAAATGTTTTCATCCACATGGAAACGGCCTGAAACACTGTAGTAACTACACCAGAGCTGCAGCTCGTGTGGCGCTGCTACAGAAATGCACCAAATCCTGGAAACAAGGCAGCTGCTTCAAAACCCAAGAGCGGGAGGATGGTGAACCTGAGCAAAAACAGAATCTTCCTGGTGAAGCAACGACAAAGTGGAGCTTCTTTTTGTTCCGTTAAACTACCGCTGCCCGTGAGTTGTCGGTCCAAATACGAGGACAGAGCAAACAATCACAGGCGAGGGACGCTGAGTTTTATTCTCAATGTTCAAATCATATCAGGTTAAAATATTTACGTACAAAAGTGTTGTTTTTTTAAAGTATTCCCATTTCTCTCTTTTTATTTTATTTTTATGTATGACGTATATATTTGATCTTTTTCTCGACATTTGTTTTTAAGTGTTGACAGTTCAGTCAAGCCTCAGATGATTTGGTGTAATAATAAAAAAAGGTTTTCCTCTTCTCTATCCGAGGCCATGTTCATCAGGCTCGTCTGCTTTTTGAAGTGAAACCACTCAGTCCGTCATTATTATTACTCCTGTCCCCCTTGGGGCTGTGTGTTCAGACGGAGGTGAGCTACAACATCAGTGTTTTTTTATTGATTTATATAATTTGTTCATTAAAAAAAAACACAATACAAAACAATCCCATAAACGATGACGTACAAAATATAAAAAAATGAAAGGTAGCAGAAAGAAGAAAAAAATCTTATTATATCTGCCCCTTTTATCAAATAATCAGTTCAAACAATAATAATCTTCCAGTAACAGTACAAAATGAATAACTCTTTCTAATTTTCTAACTAATACAATACACATTACGGTATTTCATATATGTATTTTTTAACAATTTAGTTTTGATCATTTTCTTAAATGTAAACATTGACTTGGCATTTTTAACTTCATTCTCCAAACCATTCCATAATCTAATTCCCTGGATTGAGGTAGACCGTCCCTTCAAACTAGTTCTGAATTTTGATTTTACAAATATCTCTGTCCCCTTAAGATTATAACAACTTTGTCTTTTAACAAAATGCATTTGGATATTTAAAGGTAATGCGTTATTCTGAGCCCTATACATAACTGATAAAATATTATAATCTACCAAATCATGGAACTTCAATAACTTCAGTTGATAAAATAATGTACTAGATGGATGACGGTAATGTTTTCTAGTGATAATTCTTACAGCTCTTTTCTGTAAAACAAAAATAGGCTTTGTGATTGTTTTACACACCTTCCCCCAAACATCAATACCAGTGCTGGGCAGCGCTAATCCAAAAATTTGTTCCGCTATTTCTAAAGCACTTATTGATTTATTTAGGTCCACAATTTCAAAAGCACTTATGTATTACCAATGCTAGCGGACGCTAATGCTAACACGCTAACCGCCATTTTGAAGAGGGCAACTGGCGAAATAATTTTTTTAATCCAGCAGATTTGACCATTTGAACCGGTTAAGCTCAGAAAAACCTTGTGCTATAAAGTCAGATAAGAAATATATTTTTTCTCAGCAAAGAAATAATTGTTTTTACCGTGTTTTCATGGAAAGTCCTTATCTTCTGTGGCCGTCGCGGCCGCCATTTTGAAGAGGGCAGTGGCGAAATACTTTTAAAAATCCAGACGCGTCGCGTAGGCCGCTGAGAAACATCCATAAGTTCACCCTCCATGTTAAAAACTCTTCGTCTGACTCTTCGAAAACAAGCAATAAGGCTGCAGAGTAACACACTGGCTGCTAACTGAGAGCGCTCGCTCTAGTAAAGAGACTGAGGGGACGCTTTTTTGTCACGGACCACATCCGGCGCTGACAGGATATGGTCTGTTAGCAGTCGTCCGGGCCTGTAAATAAGTTTTTTCGGTTTTACTGATAGATAATTAGTTATTAGCGGTACTGCATTTTAAATAAAAATAGCGCAAATCCGCGTATGAATTATAAAAGTTAGTTAATCCGCTGTAAAGCTAACAGATAATTTAGCTACGCTATAAGCGGATTAGCGCATTAGCGCTCCCTAGTGGTCGGAGGCCCACCACTGATCAATACAATAGATTAAGTGTGGAACAATGATTGTGTTTTCAGATGTTTGTGTTTTGTCTGTCCACACAAAAGGACCAGGGTGGCATTTTTTACACATTTTTCACTCTGAAACTGTTTCAAAGACAAAAAATAAAGACGTTGGAGCTCCTAAAACGCTGTTCCTGTGTGGACTGGGCC
>JBBPBX010016056.1:0-28406 GCA_038048925.1 Garcialebias charrua | reverse complement strand
TTAACATGTCTGACCACAGCTGCTACAGATGTTTCTCCAGCTTGCATTGTCGTTTAGAGCAGATGAACGTTTCGAGTCCAGTTCAGTTCTGCCTGAACGCTGTGGGTTGTCCTGACCCGGCTGACAGAATCGGCTCAGAACAAGACGACCTCCGGTGCGGGTCTCTGCTCAGGAACAAGTTCATGTGTCTGTTCTTTCACAGCAGAATGAAGGGCAGCGTGGGTAAAAGTCTGCATGGGGTCACTCCGGTACATTTTGTATATCCGTGTGCAACTCTTGTTAAATATTAATGATGTTGTAGTGCAGCGACTCGGTTGACCGCCGCTGGTTGTCGAGCTGATGTCGGAGTCGTGGAAAACGCGGCGTCCTCGTGTGAAACGCGGGCTGGGAAACGTGTCCCGCCGCTGCAGAAGACGCAACACGACCGTGTTGTTTCTGCTCTCGAGTCCAAAAGCTGCTGCGCGGCGATAAGTGGAGACAGTTTATCGCTTTTCTTGCCCTTTTTTTTGTTTCTTTAACGTCGAAGCAGCTGTAATACGGTGACATTTACTGGTCACAAGGCGCATAAATGTCAAACTTCAGCGGGTTGATTCAGCAACGAGCTGAAACGTTGTTTAGCTGATAGCAAAAAAACAACAGGACGAGGTGAAACGTACTGATGGAGCTAACGTTCTTTCAGATTATCGTCTTGTGGAATTGCGACAAGCCTCTCCCCGCTAAACACCGCTGGCCCGCCACCTCAGTGCCCGTCATCGTCATCGAGGGAGAGAATAAGGTGAGCCTGAACACACAAACACACACACACATCTCAAAGGTGTGATCCCTATCATTTCTAATTACACAGCTCGTGATATTCTGAAACGGTAAACCTACTGTATCTCGACACGTTTTTATTCTCTCGGAGAGTTAATGAGTTTCGATTTGTGCTGCTCTGATTCCATTAAAGACATTTTATGTGCTTTTAATTTAACCTCAGTAATGAGAATTTTATACTCCACTAGAAAGAACGACTCGAGGCGACTGCCTGCTGCGTGTTGGAAAGATGGGCTGTGCAGAATTATTTTATTATTATTTAGATTTGTTAACTTTATTTATTAGAAGAACAACCAGGTTTTTTTTTTTTATCAGATGTGTGTTTTATTTTGGTTGCAAAGGAAAAAAAGTTAAGAGACTAAGTGAAGCCGAAACATGTTAATGCCTTTTATTAGGTAAAAGTCACACAAGGAAAATAAAATTTAAATAAATTTACAGTTTTTTTAATCTAGAACTTTGAGTTGGGTATGACTCTTTTCTGTGACGTTCTTTGGTGAGATATTTTGTGAGATATTTTGCTAACAGACAAACACAAGCAATTACACTATCACTCTATTGGTAGATGGCAATAATATATATATATATAAAATAATGTGTCCCCACATGCCAGGTGTGATACCTTTGTCGTGATCAACTCCTAAAAAGAATACAGTAATAATAAAAAAGATTTAATGCTTGTTTTTATGACATTCATCCGTTCCTTAAAATCATTTTAATTAATTTATTTAATTTATTCATTTTACATTTAAAATACCAAAAGAAAAAATTATAAAACCATTTCACATATTATATGAAAAGAAAACATAAAATGAAAGGTGGCAGAAAGAAGAAGAAATCTTATATCTGCCCCTTTTTTCAAAAACAAAAACAATTCAAACAATAATTAATTTCAGCTTAAACTCTAAAAGCTAAAAGGAAATAGTAAAAATAAATAAAAAGTGGTCTTCCTACACACCCACTCTCCCTCATGCTCTTGTCGTGGGGCTTGAAGCCACAAGACTCGGATTGCGGGAGCGGCCATGTTGTCGTTTTGGAACCAGACTGTGCCTGGAGATGTGTGGCTTTGAACCCCGCCACAATCATTGTGTCACATGACCTTCATTTAAACCATGAAATGACATATTTATTACTAATTTGAAATGAGTATTTGAACAATTGCCAGTAAAATTACACAGATCGACGAGTGTCGACATCTGAAAAAGGTATTTTTATCAGTATTTTACCGAGGACGATGTTTTGTTCATGGTCGTGGGACTTGAACCAGCCGACAGTGAAAACAAGTCCTGTTCCAGCTTCAGCTTCCAGGTTCCTGTTAGATATCTAGATCTATACAGTCCAGGGATGCACAATATTATCAGCATGGTATCGGTATCGACCGATATTGGTGATAAAATTAAATATCGGACATCGGCCATTCTATCAAAATAACTCACCGATATAAAAGGCGCTGTTTTATTTTTAAAATACTTTGTATATTTATATAGTGTTACATCATTTTCAGCTCCCCTTTTGGCATCTGCATTTCATAGCAGGCCAAATAGACGAAGAGCACGCAGAATAATGTAGTATTTTAATTCCACAGCAGAGAAAGCTGTGTAGTTTCTGTAAGTCGGTCTAGGGGGAAAATATCGGTATTGATATCTGATATCAGCCAAAAATCCAGTCTTGTGCGTCCTTATTGCACAATATCTGTGGTGCAAAGCTGTGTAGATCTGTGTTGATCAAACTGAATGATGGTTTGATTCAGTGAAACGCCGTTTCAACGTGAGA
This sequence comes from Garcialebias charrua, assembly GCA_038048925.1. Lineage (NCBI taxonomy): Eukaryota > Metazoa > Chordata > Actinopteri > Cyprinodontiformes > Rivulidae > Garcialebias > Garcialebias charrua. Next base: position 25,823 of record JBBPBX010016056.1, on the reverse strand, counting down.
GTACCGCAGGATGTTTCAGAACCGATCAGACCGACGTGTTCCTGGTGCTGATGAGTAGAGCGAGGGAAAACGGAAAGTTGAAGGACGCCTGTTGGATTGTTGTGGATTCTCTGGGTACCTTTTTTTTTTCTCTCCATCCAAACACAGATCAGATTTTTTCTTGTTTCAGAGTTTCCATTTTTTTATTTGTATTTGAAGACCTCCCCTTCTGTCTCCCCCACACTTCACGGCTGGTAGGAGCTTAAGTTCGGCTGCCAATCAGAGGAAGTGGTTTCCTCGTGTGTGTCTCTCAGCCGGCGGTCGGACGGTCTGAGGTTTTCCTCTCCTCGTGCCTCAGAGTTTTTCTTTCAAGCTGTCAATCAGAGCGGGAGGCCTGTGTGTGTGTGCGCGCGCATGTGTGTGTGTGTGTGTGCAGCCTGTGGTTTGTTGTGATTGTGGTGTTTTCTGTTTACCGCGGCGAGCCAAGCTGTGTTCTTCCACCCCACTGAGGGAGAGGCAGGAAACGCTTTTCATCCCTCTTTTCCTGCCATTTTCCTTCTCCTCTCTTCACTTTCATCCTCTTCCTCACCCGCCGATCCTTTTCTTTTTTTAAAATCTTTTCTCGTTTTCATTCTGCTCCTACACACCCACCCCCGTTTCCTTCGAGGGGAGTGGTTCCATCTTGTTTTTTTTTATCTTGAGACCATGTTCTTGCTGGTGTTCTGGTGTAAAAACATTTCAGGACGTCTCTGATCAGTTCGTGTACAAAACAAACGTGAAGGTTCATTAACAGAAAACAGGCTCCGCCTTCAGTTTTACTTCAGTGAACACGGCCGCAAGTTTTACTGCAGCACCGGGGATCGAGACGGTTCCGTACCCTCAGAGTTTCAAACTGAGACGATCTCATGATGAGAAGGGACAGAGTGATCTCAGAAGATGTGTTGAGGATGACTCTCAGCTACTACCACACCAGTTTGATGGCCAGTTTAAATGTGATGAACTCTTGGAGTTCATCTGGTGTCGATGTGAATCTAATGATCACTGTCAGGTTCATGAAGATCCATCCACTTGTTCACGAGATGTTTTGCTAACACAACAGGCATCGCTGCTTTCTGCAGTATCTTACATCCAAAATGAAGGTGAAGACAAGGTCAAAGGTGAGCAGTAATGATTCTGCCTCGTCTGTCTGTGTGTTTGCTTGTCTGTTAGCAAAATATCTCACGAACCACTGAACGAGTTTTATTGAAATTCATCGAGAAACTTAACTTTTGGAGTCACGTCCACTCAAGATGGCCGCCTCAAGCAGCTTAGAGAACAGTCAAATGGCTTCAGCTCTGTGAACTGAACAGACTTTGATGTGGTAGTAGCTGAGAGTCGTCCCCAGCTAACAGCTCTGATCCTCCTGAAGGTTTGCTTCAGTGTCCATCTTGTCTTCTCCGTCTGTCCCCCTGAGATGCTGGTTTAAGTCCGGAGCTCCGTGTGGTCCTCCCGTCTCCTCCAGAGGAGGACGAGCCGAAGCGCTGGAGGCAGATTCCTCACATTCCTGGAGAGCAGCAGGACGCCCCGGGCTTCTAACGTTACAAACATCAGCCTCTCATCCCGTCTTTGTCTCTCCTCCGTTTGTCTCACTGTCACTGTCCCTTTGCTTCCCTCTGTCTTCTTCTCTCCATCACGTTGTGCTGGACGTCATGGAGCTGAGAGTTTTGTTTCTCTCTGTGCAGTTATGATGATAAGAAGGTAAAAGGGACGTGTCTTTGAACACACGTGTCTCAGACGTTTCAGAATCAGAGCTGTCGGACCTGAGAGTTCATTTTTAGGGTGAAGATCCGTCAGAGAACCCACAAACAAAAAGATGTCAAATCATCAATCAATCATCAAAGTTCATGTTCAATAATCCAGGTAAAGAATATCCAACAAATCAGTTTATTTTTTTGTTGAGACGTTTTGTCCTTCATCCAAAGGACTTCATCATTTAGATGATTTTGTGATGTTTTGAACCACTTTGGCTGCCTCAGAGTAGTCGTCGGGGGAGAGGGCGGACTCCAGAAACCATCTCATCACCATCAAACTGGTTGGCCCACTATGTGAGTGTGCTGCTTGTGGGACTGAGTTTGTTTGTGTCTCCTCAGGCTGATGAAGTCCTTTGGATGAAAGATGAAACGTCTCGACAACAAACAAAAAAACGTCCAGATGACCTGACTGAACTTTGTTGGATGTCAAATCAATGTATTTTTCTCAAACTCCAGCTTTGACCATTAAAATGAACCTGTTCGTCTGCTGGGATGACTCTCAGCTACTACCACATCAAATTTCAGCTCAATGTGTGTAAAACTCAGTTTGTTTTGGCTAATGACAATAAGCTGAGGCAGCCATCTTGGATTTGACTGACACTAGTTGTAGATGTTCATCCAATGATTAGTGCTCGAGAGCTTTGTTGCTCAAGAGATATTTTGCTAACAGACGTTGAGCTGATGGCAGAACTAGGATCCAGCTCAGCACTAAACTTTAGTCAAACTGTACAGATATTGTAGTTTTTGTCCTTTAAATGACCCTGTGTGTTCAGAGAGTCCATGTCGTGTTTCCAGCAGCTCTGTTGAAGCTCCACTCAGGACTCACTTCAGAGTTTTGAACGTGTTCTTCCCTCTCGCTGGTTCTTAATGAAGCCGCGCAGAGCTGCACGTTAACAGGCTCCACGCTGTGACGGCGTCCATTACGTCCTCTTGTTTTCCTGTTTGTTTGTTTGTTTACTGCCCGGAGCTGTCGGAGTCCATCAGGACCTGTTGAGTCGGGTCACTCCTGCAGCACAGGATCGCAGGTGTTCTCGCAGAAAACTGGTCAACGGTCAACTCCAAACTGCTTCTCGGTGCGGGAAAACATTTCCCCGACCTTAAAGATCGCGCTGACTAACAGAAAACCAAACATGTGGCTCTTTGTTCCGGTGTTTACATGTCATTACTGTGTTTGTTTGTGTGGGAGGTTGTTTACTTCACCATCGTCGTCACGGCAACAGGCCAAAGACTTTCCATCTGAATGTCCTCAGGATGTTGATCTTTGTGTCTCCCTGCTCTCCTGGAGACGTTGGTGTTTTTCAGAGGAGCAGAATGAATCTGAGCCACGTGTAAAACACGCGACGCCCGACGTGCTCGACCCGTTCAGGAGTTTCCGTTGATCGGATGATAGAAACTGGTATCGGCTCCATATTCCTGTGGAGTACAGAAGAGGAGGAGATCTGCTTCGCTCTTTGGTATTTGCCGATGTCGCAGAATCCCGCGAGTTTGTGAGGAATCGTTAAAAATGCACATCTTGGATATTGGACAGTAAAAACCAGATGTGTCCCCCCTGCTGTCTGCTGAGAGGTGTCCAGCTGAAAGAAACGAGCTCGTCGTGCGTAAAGATTTAAAAAGATGAGCAGTGAGTCGCTGTGCAGTCGCTCTCTGCTCATCTTTACTGTCCTCCTCGGTTTTTGCGTCTCGTTGCAGTTTTACTGCTCACGTCTCAGGGAACATGAAGAGGACAGCAGCTGCCGGTTTCTGTCAAACGTCTGACGGACGTCTACCGCCTCGAACCTGCTCCACCAGCGACCTCAGCCTCCGTCGTTTACACGTCGTCAGTCAAGTGCCTGGACCTTCACTCCTTTTCTGTCCACGACTTGATTCAAGTCCTCGACGTCCACGTTTAGATCACAAACCTCTCAAGTTAACAACTTTATAAAGTGAAACAGCAGATGTATGTTGTGAGCTAACAGTTTATAATCTCATCGAGGAAAATGCAACATTACCGTATTTTTCGCCCTATAAGTAGCAGGTTTTTTTTTGTTTGTTTTTTCATAATATATATTTTTTTTTCACAATTTACATGGCCTGGTACTTATACAGGTAGTCCCCGACTTACGAGCGCTCTAACTTGCGAGGTTCCGGACTTACGAGCTGGCAAATTTTTGGAAAAAACGCAAAAAATACTGAGTTTTTCTGTGTTTTTTCACCACAGTTCGTTAGCTAAACATGTGGACACACGTTTCCGATCATTTTTATGCACTCATAAGCAGTTTTTCGATGAAAAACGAGTGTTCGTAGTCGCGCTAGCAAAACCGTTCCAACTTACGAGCGAAATTCCAGACTTACGAGACACGTGGCGGCCGTTCCAAATTACGAGATTTCCGTGTTACGAGCACCTCGTTGTAACGGAACTCGCTCGTAAGTCTGGGACTACCTGTATGTGTAGCACTTTGAGATTTTCAGTAATGAAAAGTGCGTTATAAATTGAATTAATTATTATTATTATGATGCGACTTACAGGGCGGTACGACGCGTACGGCAGAAAATACAGTAATCGTTTGCAATCTTAATGTGGGAAAATGGAAATACAAAGTTTAAAATACACTTTACATTAGGTCATCTGTATCTCAGGATGCACTGAAAAAACAAATGTAGAAGAAAACGATGGAAGACATCCTTCCTACGTCCAATCATTTTGCATCAGCAACAAATTAAAATAATAAAACTCTAGAAACATTTTAATTAAACTTTTCAGATGTTTTAATTTCAAGGAACGACCCAAAAATGGATAAAAGTAAAAAGTTGATAAACCGAAGGAAGTTTCATCTCCCAGGTTTGTTCAGACAGAGTTGTTTGTATTTCCTGAGAGGCGACTCAGGTTCTGCTCAGCTGGTCTGCCCGAGCAGAAGACGAGCTAAAAAGCAGCCGAAGTCCAAAGAGCGTTTCATTAGGAGCACTTTAAAAGATGAGAGGAAAGTCTAAAGAGATCAGGTGGATTAAAAGTTTCCCACAGTCCTGGTGTTCCTGCAGCAGGTCTCGTTGTTCTGAGGTGAACCCAACGTTCAGTTTTGAGTTTGGACTGTGAATAGTGTCGTGTGATGAAGGACGTGTTTCCATGGAGATCCAGCCTCTTCGTGCAGCTTCAGGTCTGACACAACGACGTGAGGTTTGACCGCTCGGCTTCCTGTCCCCCTGCAGGTCATGAGCAGCCGCTTCCTGCCGTACGACAGCATCACTGACGGACCGACATAGGTCACATGACCTGAGGTCAACTAACGGACCAACACAGGTCACATGACCTGAGGTCAAGTGACGGACCAACACAGGTCACACGACATGAAGTCAACTGACAGACAGGTCACATGACATGAGGTCAACTGACGGACCGACACAGGTCACATGACCTGAAGTCAAGTGACGGACCGACACAGGTCACATGACCTGAGGTCATGTGATGGACCAACACAGGTCACATGACCTGAGGTCAACTGACACGACACAGGTCACATGACATGAAGTCAACTGACGGACCAACACAGGTCACATGACCTGAGGTCAACTGACAAAACGACACAGGTCACACAACTTGATGTCAATTGACGTACCGACATAGGTCACATGGCATGAGGTCAACTGATGGACCGACATAGGTCACATGACCTGAGGTAAAGTGACGGACCAACACAGGTCACATGACCTGAGGTCAACTGACAAAACGACACAGGTCACATGAGATGAAGTCAACTGACAGACCGACACAGGTCACATGACCTGAGGTCAACTGACACAACGACACTGGTCACACAGCATGAGGTCAACTGACGTACCAACACAGGTCACATGACCTAAGGTCAACTGACACAACGACACAGGTCACATGACCTGAGGTCTACTGACGGACCGACACAGGTCACATGACATGAAGTCAACTGACAGACCAACACAGATCACATGACCTGAGGTCAACTGACAAAACGACATAGGTCACACAACATGAGGTCAATTGACGTACCGACATAGGTCACATGGCATGAGGTCAACTGACGGACCAACACAGGTCACATGTCGTGAGGTCAACTAACGGACCAACACCGGTCACATGACCTGAGGTCAAGTGACGGACCAACACAGGTCACACGACATGAAGTCAACTGACAGACAGGTCACATGACATGAGGTCAACTGATGGACCGACACAGGTCACATGACCTGAAGTCAAGTGACGGACCAACATTGGTCACATGACCTGAGGTCAACTGACAAAATGACACAGGTCACATGACATGAAGTCAACTGACGGACCGACACTCGTCACACGACATGAGGTCAACTGACGGACCGACACAGGTCACATGACCTGAGATCAACTGATGGATCGACACAGGTCACATGACCTAAGGTCAACTGACGGACCGACACAGGTCACATGACATGAGGTCAACTAACGGACCAACACAGGTCACATGACCTGAGGTCAAGTGACAGACCAACATAGGTCACACGACATTAAGTCAACTGACAGACAGGTCACATGACATGAGGTCAACTGACGGACCGACACAGGTCACATGACCTGAAGTCAAGTGACGGACCAACACAGGTCACATGACCTGAGGTCAACTGACAAAATGACACAGGTCACACGACATGAAGTCAACTGACGGACCGACACTGGTCACATGACCTGAGGTCAACTGATGGACCGACATAGGTCACATGACCTGAGGTCAACTGACGGACCGACACAGGTCACATGACCTGAGGTCAAGTGACGGACCAACACTGGTCACATGACCTGAGGTCAACTGATGGACCGACATAGGTCATATGACCTGAGGTCAACTGACGGACCGACACAGGTCACATGACCTGAGGTCAAGTGACGGACCAACACTGGTCACATGACCTGAGGTCAACTGACAAAACAACACAGGTCACACGACATGAAGTCAACTGACGGACCAACTCAGGTCACATGACCTGAGGTAAACTGACGGACCAACACAGGTCACATGACCTGAGGTCAACTGACATACCGGTATAATGGACCAGATTGCACATTTATATACGGTGCGGCCCATTGCCGTGTTCTACAACATGCTTGACCTGGCAGCGATAAATGCTTATGTGTTATACAAGGCTTGCACTGGGTCCAAGGATTTTGGACTGAGGGGTAGGGGGTGGGGGGGTGTAGGTGTAGAATTAATGGGTCATTAGCAGGGTCATTAGCATGTGAATCGACATTATATAGCCCACTGAAAGGGACCGGGGGATTTGGAAGCCAAGTTCCCTTGCGCAAAAAAGCGCAGCCTTAGTCAAATTAGTGTTAAGGTTTACAAATCACTCCTTACATTTTTCCTTTATCCTCTTTAACATAAATTAAAGGATTAACAGAACAGCATAACACATAAAATGAAAAAGTCCACCTTTGGTACCTTTAAAAAAACAAAAGCTTTAGAATTACATTGGAGGGAGCTTATCAACTGGTGGCAAAACAAAATGTACCAGTACACAAACAAATCTAAAAGTACACAGCTCACATAGCTTTGGTCTGTACTTAACATTAATTTGTTTTTGTTTTTTATTAACATGCCTTCATTTTTCTTTTGGATTTATAGCTGCAACACTGGCAGTAACACAAGAAATATGAAAGCTATATAAAATTACAGTCCCACCACAAATATGTTTAAAAAGTGTGCTGGTCATAATATTTTAAATAAGTTGATTTATTTCAGTAATTCCATTCAAAAAGTGAAACTTTCATTAAACTGATTTCAAGTTTATTTCTTTTAATGCTGATAATTAAAACCAACAACTAATGACAACCCTAAATTTAGTACCTCAGAAAATTAGACTATTACTTGAGATTAATTTAAAAAAATGTTTATAAATGTTGGCCAACTGAGAACTATGAACATGAAATGTACAATATGTACATCTTTGAATACTTAGTTGGGGGTCCTTTTGCAAGGACCATGGTACCATGTTCATACTTTTCAGTTGGCCAACATCTATAAAAATCCTTTTTTTAATTTTTTATCTCAAGTAATGTAATTTTCTGTTACCGGTAATGAATTTAGGCTTTTCATTAGTTGTCAGTTATAATCATCAACATTAAGAATTTTTTTTTAAATATATCAGTCTGTGTGAATGAATATAATATACAAGTTTTACTTTTTGAATGGAATTACTGAAATAAATAAACTTTTTCATATTCTAATTTTATGACCAGCACCTGTATTTGCATCTCTCCCCCCAAAAAATGTGTTCCTCAGTTCTGTGTGAGCCCGTGTCCTCCACTTCTTTGTGGCACATTTTAAATGTCCTGTGTGACCCTCCACCTCCACTTCTTGTGGTGCATTAAATGTCCAGTGTCCACTTCTTTGTGGTGCATTAAATGTCCAGTGTGAAAGCCTCACCTCCACTTCTTTGTGGTGCATTAAATGTCCAGTGTCCACTTCTTTGTGGTGCATTAAATGTCCAGTGTGAAAGCCCCACCTCCACTTCTTTGTGACACGTTTTAATTGTCCAGTGTGAGCGCATGTCCTCTACCCTTTTTGCATGTTTTAAATGCTCTGCAGCATGAGTCCTTATAAAATCCTCTCTTGCCGCAGAATCCCCATTCATGATTCCATCTGCATTTGCAAAAAAACAAAAAAAACAAAAAAGAGTAATTAGTCATATGCAAAGGCAATCTGGAAAATGCACAGTGCCTTGCTGGGGTCTCCCCTATAACTGGATTAATAAATAATAAAAAAACATCCATCCCAGCAAATGTTGATAGGTGGCTTGTTCACCGTCAGTAAGGAAGAACAATCTGTTGAGCGATCTGGTTCAAGTTCAGAGTTATGTGAAATGTGAACATCCAATTCAGAGGGAAAATCATAAGAATGATTGGCATGATGGTCTGAATGAATACTGCCATGATCATCATCTGAAAAGGACCCATTTACAGGAATATCTACAGTTTCTGCATGGTTCATTGGTGCCATCATCATGAAGAGAGTCAGAACTTTCAAGTGATTCACTGTGTTCACTATGCATGGCAATGACTTCATGCTGAAATGCAGGAGAATTTTTAACAAAATCTTGAGAATCATCTTGGTCATCATCTAAACACTTAAATTTCCGCTTGGCAACAAGATGAGTTTGTCTCCAAAGAGTAGATTTAGGAACAGAATAAATGTTTTTTGCCATTGTCAATGAGAGTTTAACCCTAACCCCAAGCCTCAGTTTCAGTTCCACCACTTACTGGACAAACAGGTTTAACAATGTAAATCAAAACAGTTTGTTCACATGCAAATGAGGAACATCAGCCTGACGGTCATTAGAGGCCTTGATGACTCACAGGGTGCTCATGCAATAACAGCATTGGGGGATGGGGGGAGGGACAACAGAAAAAGGTTAAAAAAGTAAAAATAATCTTTCCACTTGAACGTCTTCAAGTTTCTTCACATTATCCAGCACATTCCCACGTTTATCCAGCACATTATCCAGCTGAGTGAACTCTTTCTATCTGTACGGTTCAAACCGTTCAGAAGCTTTGTGTTTGCTTTAAACACTCACCGGTCTCAGAGTTTATGTAGTTCTTGTCAGTTGATCTGTTGAGAGTCGCTGCGTAAGTGACCTCCACAACCTGGACGTGTTCGTTTCTCTCTTCCTGTTCGGCGACCACGAGCACTGGAAGAGGGATTCAGGCACCGTCATAGGACTCCTAAACCCAAACCCGATGAAACAGAGAGATGGGAATGACGGGGTGAGCTGCGTTCTGTTTTAAAGTTCCAGCAGAACCACAGTCTGACGGTTACAGAACATCTAGAACTGATGCTGAGGAAACAGCTGCTCTGGAGAAAGTTTTAGCTTTAGAAGCAAAACTCAAATATTTTTGAGGCTAGCTAACTCTGAAATTAAGTAAAACATCTGAAGTTGCAGTTCAAAAGCCTTAAACCTGTCTTGGTGTAACTTGGAAGCAGCTTATAAATTATAATTAATTCAGAATAATTTAATGAGCAAACACAAACCTTCATTATTCAACTGGGGTTAGGAGCATAAGGCCTCAAGCCCTTACCTTTCTTGTTGGTATCTGCTGACCAGGGATTTGGATTTGGTTCAAGCATCAAGATCCAGCTGCAGGGCGGTGCTCCTCTGTTTTGAACCAAACAAAGTAAAATGGTGGCAATGATGGGAAACCTTCACCACAAGGCATCCTGGGAGAAATCAAAGGGCCAATGAAAGGGCCTCCAACCAACAGTGGGGGTTGTGATTGTCCACCCTCAACTGTCACAGTGTTCAATCAAACCACCAGAACAACAAGGTTTTGCTTCTGGGGGGATAAACAGGAGTTAATGGAAGCCATTTTCTGGCACCAGAGAAGTACTCTAGCTGGTTCCAGAGTTTAACTGAGAGAAGTACTGTGGGAGAAAAGAGGGCCCTAAACCCTCTCTTAAACATCTAACTAACAGAAGTGTACAGTTTTTTACAACAACGCAGAAATAGAGATTTGGTGATAAATAATAACAACCATTATGTTTGTACTACTGTATACTCTTTAAATTAAATCACACCAAACATGTTTTTTTCACATTGAATGTCTAGAGTGAACGTTCAGACAACATTCAGACAACATTAGAAGTGCACTTCAAAACAAAAATAGAGATTTGGTGATAATAATTAATGACCATTAAAGTTTTAAAGATTAAAAAAACTAATTCAATAAAAATATGCCACTGGTTTTTTTTTTCTCACAGTAAGCAAACATTCAGAAAACGTCAGTGCACTTCATATCAAGACAAAAATAAAGATTTGGTGACAATAACCATAGCTTTTAAATATAAAAAAAAACTGATTAAATGATCACAGCAAACATTTGTTTTTCACAGCAATTGATAGTTTACAGTGATAAGACAAAATCAGAAGGGCAAACTTTTTATAACAAGACAAAAATAGAGATCTGGTGACAATAACAACCATGTAATTATGGTTATAGATAAAGAACCCATATGAGTGGGGGTCTCGTACGTGGGCCCATTGCTCTATTGAAGATATAAAGACTGATTAAAGAAGTCACAGTAAACATGATTGTCATGTCAAGTGAATGTTCATAGTGAACGTTCAGACAATGTTCAGACAATGTCAGAAGTGCACACCTTTTGTAACAAAACAAAAATAGAGATTTGGTCATAAATAATAACAACCATTAAAGTGTCAAAGATGTAAGAAATAAGTGAATGAAATTACACCAATTTTTTTTTCTTACAGTGAGTGAACGTTCAGCGTTAACGTTCAGGAAACGTTCAGACAACGTTCAGATAATGTTCAAACAATGTTCAGACAATGTTCAGATAATGTTCAGACAATGTTCAGACAATGTTCAGACAATGTTCAGACAATGTTCAGGCAATGTTCAGGCAATGTTCAGACAATGTTCAGGCAATGTTCAGGCAATGTTCAGACAATGTTCAGACAATGTTCAGACAATGTTCAGACAATGTTCAGACAATGTTCAGACAATGTTCAGACAATGTTCAGGCAATGTTCAGACAATGTTCAGACAATGTTCAGACAATGTTCAGACAATGTCAGAAGTGCACACTTTTTGTAACAAAACAAAAATAGAGATTTGGTCATAAATAATAACAACCATTAAAGTTTCAAAGGTGTAAGAACTAATTGAATGAAATTACACCAATTTTTTTTTCTTACAGTGAGTTACCGTTCAGCGTTAACGTTCAGGGTTAACGTTGAGGCAACGTTTAGACAACGTTGGGTCCTGAACATTCGACATTCGACCTTTAGACGACGTTCACTGAACGTCATCTGAACATTTGCTTGCTAGCTGGGCCGTTTCTTGTCACCTTGCTGCTGACACAAGACAGCTCCTGACCACTAGCATCAGTTTCCAAAATGAAAGGACAAGGGAAGTCTGCATAACCCAAAATCGGAGCAGTCACAAGCTTTTCTTTCAATGTGTCAAATGCAATTTGACTGTTGGTGTCCCATAATGCACTTAGTTTTTGACTAGCTTTGGCTGTAGTAGCAGCTCCTCGACACTGATTCACTAGGTCATGTAGTGGGGCTGCGATCTTTGAAAAGCCCTCAACATACCTTCTGTAGTAACTACATAGGCCTAGAAATGATTGGAGTTCCTTAACGGTGCCAGGCACCGGCCATTCCTTGACTGCTGCCACCTTGGAGGGATCAGTTGCGATACCCTCTGCAGAAATTTGGTGTCCAAGGAATTTTACTTCCTTCTGCAAAAAGTGACATTTTTCCCACTTCACTTTTAATCCAGTGTCTCTCAAACGTTTAAAAACTAGATCCAGCCGTTCCAAATGAGACTCAAAGCTTGGGGAGTACACTAAAATGTCATCCAGATAGACTAACATGATGTCGAATATCAGGTCACTCATAGTTGCTTGCATCAATCTTTGAAATGTTGCAGGCCCGTTACACACCCCCATGGGCATGCGTACATACTCAAACAGCCCAAAAGGCGTGGTGAAAGCCGTCTTATGTCTGTCTCGATCATCCATGGCTACTTGGTGATACCCACTGGCAAGGTCAACTGTGGAAAAGTATTTAGCACCTTTTAGCGCATCAAAACTCTCATCAATACGAGGCAATGGAAATGCGTCTTTCTTAGTTTTTAGATTTAGCTTCCTGTAGTCTACACATAAGCGTATACTGCCGTCACCTTTGCGGACTACCACAACTGGTGAGGCGTAAGCGCTTTCACTTTCCTGTATGATTCCTTTTTTCAACAGTTTAGAGATATGCTCTTGTACTTCCTGGTATTGGTTAGGAGGTATACGACGATATGGCTGTGTGACAGGTACGTCATCCGCCAGCTTGATCTCATGTTTCACCTTATCCGTGTGACCCAGATTCTCCTCATCATCTGCAAAAACATCAATGTAGCTGGACAGCAATGAGCAGAGAGCGACACGCTCTTCCTCTGCGCCCCCCATGTCAAGTCTTTCCAAAATGGCTTGCACCTTACTGTCAGTTTGCACCATGTTAGGGTCAACTGAAACCTGTTCAACACCGGCAGAGATGCGTTGAAACTTTACTTGGCATGTCTGCTCACTCTCCGCAGGATCAACCTTTGAGATCATGCCTAGCCGTGTTCGGGGGCCTAACCACACTTCCTCGGCGGAGAAGTTAACCACCTGGAGCGGAAGAACATGGCTGGTCCTTGTGACAAGTGTTGGGATAACTGCTAATCCAGATGGTAGAGGAGTGGTCACTGGTTCGATGATCAACTGAGAGGCTGCATCTAAGGTTTTAGTGTGACCTTTTACAAACACAGTGGACATCGAGGATGCAGGGATGCGTACTTTGTTTCTTCCTGCAACCCGAACTACTGCCTTTCTCTCAATGCAACAGATCTGTACCTGTTGGAAAGCTGTCCTCCACCCAGAGTCTAAGGATCCACCCAAAGTGTTGTCAAACTCTGTTGTAACTAGCTGTCTGCATCTGTGAATGACATTCATACCGATTATGCATTCTTCAGAAACAACAGGGTTCAGTGACGGCTTCAGGACCAAGAAGCCACAATTTGGGATCTTTAAACTCATCGTCTCAATTTCCAGTTCAATATATCCCTGATAAGGAATGTCAAGTCCATTCGCAGCAGTTATTTTAAGCCAACTATTTGTAGCTAGCATGCTCTCATCATCACCAATATATTTTCTGAAAAAATCATCTGTCATAGTACTGACCTGGCTGCCAGTATCTAGTAAACAATGTGCTGACCTGCCATTAAGTTTTAGATCAACCACTGGACATTTTCCTATGGCACGCTCAATAATTTGTTCTCGTGTGATCTCCAGTGTAGGTGAGTCTACGACATGACCCTGCGTTACCCGACTCACTGCAACCAGGGTCTCTCGTTTCCCGACGGACTAGAAATGGGGTACTCATCAGAGTTTTTGTATCTTCTCTGGGGACACTGTTTGGCAACATGACCAGCAGTTTGGCACTTGAAACATATCGGCTTACCGTCAGGGGTAAATCTTGGACCAGTTTTGGTCTGAGATGGTGTCTGGCTACTAGGATTTTTGTTCTGAATTGTCAGCTCTTTCACAGCCTTAGTGAGTTCTGTTATCACTTTCCCTTGCTCAGTGAGCACTTTAAGAACGTCATCCATTGAGACCGACTTCTCATTAGGTCTAGTTAGATTAGTGACTTTATCTTGCTCTTTAAGAGTTTTCATCACATCCTCCAGATGCATTGGATTTTCTGTCTCTTTAACTGCACAGCACTGTGCTTCGGCTTTAACAGTACGGCAGTTATTCACGTTACTCCTAACCGTTTTTGTGCTAGGGGCTTGGTCTAAGGACCACAAGTAAGCCTCCTCACGCACCTCTATAAAAGTGGATGTAGGTTTTCCTCTTACATGTTTTCGGAGTTCTCGTTTCAGTGAGAGGTCTCTGATGCCCTCAATGAACTGGTCTCTCAACACTGCGTTCTCATTACCCATGGAATTAGGATGCTGTTTCCATACCAAACTAAAGGCCTGAGATAATGAATGTGAAAAGTCACGTATGTCTTCACCCTCCTTCTGTTTACAGTTGTAGAAGCTCTGTAAAAGTTGGGCAGCGCTACGTTTATCTCCAAATGCATCTTTTAAGTAAACAAGCAGGTCTTTTACAACATCACCATCAGCTTTGCGTAAACGCACTTCTTCCAGAGCTGGGCCTCTTAACAGCGACAGCACAAAATCAAACTGTTCGGGTGCAGATTGGTTTCTAGCAGAAATTACCCTTTCTACTTCTTCAATAAACTCATCCACACTCCTCCCATCTTTGTCAATGTCTCCACTAAATGGTGAAATGTGCCTTTCTCTGGGTACGTAAACATAAGACCTGGTAGGCTCATTATTTAGTGATGATATGACTGTGTAGTGGACCTACCCAGGGTCAAACTAAGGTTTTTGAACTGTCCAGTGATGACCTTCACTGATACTCTTAGAAAAAAGACATTAACACTATTTTATTACATTATTTTGAATCAAAACACAATAAGTCATAAGAGACTCTCTTATTCCTCTATTTTTGTGTTAATGAATAACCTTGTGTTACTTGTATAAGCATTATTGAATTCAATGTTTGTTAAGTCAAAGACTGTTTAATTCAAACTGTTTAATTCAAGTTGGAAATCCAATGTTATTTCAAAATAATGATCACTTCTTCATATGATGAATCAAACGTTGAAAGTGAATTAATGTCAGACTGAACTCCTCAGTTTTGTTAGAAGTTAGAACACAGTTTTAATCAGTTGTTTTATGAAGCTGGCTCCAGTCAATCTGTTTCTCTCTCTTCATTCTAAACAACTTCTTCTCTGTTCTAAAAACTGATATCCGAGTGACCTTCATCCCACTGGTTCGTTTGGACCAATGGGGAAACAACAAGTCACTGATCTGAGATCCTTCCTTAAAGTTCTAGGCTGTTGCTGGAACTGACGGAGTTTGCTGAGGTCCTCAACCCATGATGAGGTTCCCCAAAGAACTGATGATCGTCTGGTCAACACGCTAATGACCACGTCATTCAGTTAAAGGCTTATAACATGCCAAGTTATAAGTCATCTTCAACAGCTGAAAAAGCTCTTTTATTGACATTCCTTTAAGGAACGTCTTATCTTGAAAACAACACCAGGAGCTGCCGTTACTTTCGGTTCGAGTCAAGGCGCACGTCTGGAGACGCTGAGAATGGTAAACGAACTGACCAAACTGGACCGAGGGAGACTGACCATCTTCACGAGGTAAAAGTCGTCAAATGCTTTGCCAAGGGTACCAACGTGTAGCCGAGTTCAGCCGGAGAGCTGCCATGCTTCTGGTTAAACACATCAAGATAACTCCCTAACTTCTTTTCCTCCATTTCCTTCCTCCTAAACCTTTATCTTCCTAAGCCAGAAACTAAGTTAATGTACCTGCAGAAATGAGTAAAATATCATCCTTCACTTGTTCTGTTGTTCCTATATTTCATCTGTGCTGAAGTTAATTATAGGAAAAATAATCAACCAATCATGTACAAATGTGTGATGTAATTTACAATTATGTTAAATAAATGGTCCAGTCCTGCTGTGCCAACATAAGTTTAACGTTTCCTGTGAATTACATCTGGTCAAGGTATAGAATTATTGGTATTAAGCTGAAAAAGAGAGAACCCGTTTAATTAATGATGTATTTTTGTGTCAGTCTAAACCCTGCCAATTTATACATCTAAAATATAGGTAAGTCAGTAAACTGACCCCTTCCTATATTACTACATTGGTGGCCCGTGAACAGGTCTCTGAAAAGTTTAATATTTCTGCACTTTGAATGTTGGCATAATTTTGTCCAAGTTTTAGACTCTGAAACAGATAGTTTTTTTGGCTGGGAAAGTGTGTCAAGCTGCAGGAAACTGCTGGTTAATGTCACTTAGCTGAGGGATTGTCTTTACTCAACTTGTAAACGTTTGTTGAAGTTTTTGGGTTAAAATTTGATGTTGCTGTGTGGTTCTGGTTCTGGGTCGTTTGGACTCTTTGCTGACGTGTCACAGATAAAAGCGCATCTACGTTTTGACCGCCGTGCCAAACTGGCCTAATAAGCTCAATTAATTACATCTGGAAAGTTGCTGTCGAGTGGTATCGTTACATTTTAAGCAGGAATAATAGCATTTTGTGTCTGAAGCTGTCGGATCGAGGTTCTGGTCCCGGTCCATTTTAGCTCTGACGGGTTGTTATACGGTAAAAAGTCCGTGTTGGCGACATTTATCTTGCTATTTTTACTGGGCGCAGCTTGGTAAAACTGTTCTGATGTGAAACGATTCGTTCACAGAATTTTTGTGGTGAATTTTAGCGTTTTATGAGTTGAAAAAGAGTCTAGGTTTGATAAGCTATATGCTGACGCTACGTTCTTATTTTTTTTTTTTTTTTTTTATTGAACATTTTAGAACATACAGAACAAAAGGCACACAAATAACAAATGACAATCTCAAAATTACAATGATATATATAAACATGTACAAATATCTACTAACATACCTCCTAATCTAATGTAAACATTCTTAAATTAACATATCGACCATCATAACCGTAAATTTGGGTAAAAGACTTATTTGAAAAATTGCAAATAATACAGTCCAAGTAAAATAAACAATAACATAATTATTTATCTAACATTCTACATAATTACTTAAAATAACTTGTCAGAGGGCTATATAATCTGAGAGAGGTGATCAAAGAGCTTTTTTGCTTGTGGTTTTTTAGCACAGTTTAAAGAAAGTTTTAACAACTGGAGTTCTTGTTTGAATACAGACCATAATGGTTTAGACTTGCCATATCTGCATTTATGTATATAGAATTTTAATATTATGATGATGTTATTAACAAAGTATTCATCTTTTTTATTCTCAGATACATATCCATATAAGATATTCTGAACGGAGAAGGAGTCTATGTTCATGGACTTGATGGTCAGGAGATCGTGAAGGGATTTCCATAATGTGTTCACAGAATGACAGAAATAAAATAAATGTTCTGTTGTTTCAGGTTCATTACATATATAACAATTATCACATTCAAATTTAAATCTATTTCTGATAAACTCGTTAGAAGGATAAATATTATTTAGAGTTTTGAAATGTAATTCTTTATATTTAGGTGGAAGAGGGAAACCCAGATATTGTGTCATAATTTTTATTCTTTCCTTCTTATCATAGAAATCATGAAACTTTCTTCTTACCTGACCAGTATATATTGTTTTTATTAAATGTTGTCTTAAGAAATTGTTATTACATTTATTGTGTGTTAAATTTAGTCCATTGAGATTGATGCTCGGTAAACTAACTGTTGGTTTAGTTTCATAATTATTTTTAATTAACTGAACAAATGCAATTGGTATATTTTTTATTATTTTATCATAGTCTTTTTTGGTGCAGATTAGGTTATATTTTTTTGTGAATTCTTCATATTCATATAGATTTCCCTTTTCATCCATTAGATGAGTGAGTGACCATATTTGCTTCTCCATCCATGTTTCTATGAACACAGACTTCCTTCTATGTAAAACAACTCTGTTGTTCCAAAATGGAACATTGTAAGGACTGAAATTATGTTTGTAAGCTTCCAGTTTAATAACACCTGTTGGTGAAAAGCAGATAATTTAACAGGTAATTTAGGAATGTCAAAGTCACATCTCAACAGGAAGTCAATACCTCCAACTTTACTAAAAACCAAAGTGGGGACGGCAAACCAAACCTCATGAGCATTTTTCAGAAATGATTGAAGCCATTTAAGTTTTAATACGCCATTCATAATTTCAAAATCTATTGCTTTAATTCCACCATCTTCATAATTTTTAACTGTATCTCCTTTTTTGATATAATGATGTTTATTTCTCCAAATAAAGTTAAAGTTTAATTTATTAATTTCCTTAATAATTTTTGGAGGTATGGCTATGGAGGATGCAGGGTAAACCAGCCTTGATAAAGTCTCCATTTTGGTTAATAGTGTCCTACCAGAAAGAGTTAAGTCTCTCTGCAACCAGTTATTTAATATCAATTTGCATTTAGTAATATTATTATCAACATTCAGTTTGACACAATTGCTTGCAGTTTTTGTGACCCAAATGCCCAGGTATCGAACCTCCAGTTTGACCGGTATGTTGTGAAAAGATGATTGAGAACAATCATGAATACTCATTAATTCACATTTTTCTAAATTTAACTTTAGTCCTGATGCTTTAGAGAATGCTTCTACTGTTTGGATAGCCAGTGGAATCTGATCTTTATTTTTTAGAAATAGAGTCGTATCGTCTGCTAGCTGACTTATGATAATATTTTGATTCATAATTTGTAAACCATGAAGACTGGAGTTTCTTATAGAGACAGCCAAGAGCTCCGTAACGGTGATAAACAGGAGAGGTGAAACGCTGCATCCTTGTCTAATCCCTCTTTTTATTGTGAATCTGGGACTTGTTCCTTCTGCTAAGGAAACACAGCTGTTAACATCTGTATGCAGCATTTTGATTATGTTTAAAAACTTCTCACCAAAGCCAAAATGTTTGAATGTTTCAAAAATGAAAGGATGTTCCACCGAATAGGCTTTCTGAAAATCCAGAAATAAGATCATACCGTCATCAGGAATTAAATGGGCATATTCAATTAAATCTAGAACCAGACGAATATTGTTATTAATTGATCAACCTTTGAGAAAACCAGACTGAGTCGAGCTAATTATATTAGATAAACCTTCTTTGCTGACGCTACGTTCATAACATCTGACTGTTGTCATGCTGTGGTTGGTTCAAGGTGATCACGTGATACGCAGTTGATCGTCGAATTTCAGTTTTGTTCACACAATTCTGACAGATTGTCTGGCTTCTTTCGTTTTTCGGCATAAAATATCGTCAGAAACTGTTTAACCGCGGTGTTTTGAGATATTTAAAGGGGTTTTAGAGCGTTTAGACGTCGGTAGAACTCAAACGTCCGACTGCACGCACGTCCATAAATGCAACACGAACGACACGTCAACGGAAGTGACGTAACCCAGATAGAGAAAAAAAGGAAAAAGATCGTTCCAAAAAATCCACAGAACTTGTTCTAGATATTTTAAACACTTTGATTTGCTTCTTAAATGAACGTTTGTTTAGGCGACTGTCACATCCAGGCTAAAACTCATCCCAAAAGTTGACGTTTATCCGATTTAGTTTAACGCTACGGCTAAATGCTAAAAGGTAGTCAACGCGGCCTTAGAGCCAACAGCGCCTCTATAGCGGCCAGAATGAGTAATTACAGTCACACTGTGGTAATTTAAGCTTTAAAAACCTGCAATCTGCTGGTTAAAAGTATGAGAACAGGAAACATTTACACAGAATAGATGCTAAACCCTCTGCATTTATTTTAAAACATCTGTTAAAGTTATTCTGTGCACTCCAGTTTATTTTAAATAAAAATTTTAAAATAACTAACAAACAGCATCTGCTGACTTGATTTTCACAAAAAATCAAAACAAAGATAGCAGAACAAATTTGAGGATGTCAAATAACAACAAATTAATAAAAATCACTGATTTTTATTTGGAATAACATCTGTAATGTTATGTTGAGCATACAAAAACTCCAGTTTATTTTAAATAAAAAAATATTTAAAATAACAAACAAGAAATCCTATTTTCACTCCTGATAACTGTCAAAATACAGCAAAACAGTCTAGCCAAACTGCAATACATCTTTTTAAGGCATGACGGAGCAGCTTCCTGGGAACATTTTAGTGTGAATATTGCATTTATTTCAAATCTTTTAAAAGGGTTTGAGTAAGTAAAACGAAAATCATGCTTGGCTTCCCTTACCAAAAAGTAGTATATGCAAGTATACTTAAAGTACACTAATTTTAAACTAAAAAAACAAGAGTATACTTTCAGTATACTTTTTAGGTACTTATCAAAAGTATACTTAGCCAAGTTTATTTTACACAATACTTGATTTATACTAAAAATAAACTAAAAGTCTAAGTATACTTAATCTATACTTCTGTTTAAACTTTTGGCCAAGATATTTTACACAAAGTATTTTCACACTGGTTTATTTTTAGTACTTCTGTTTTAAACGTTTTGTCAGTTTTTTGAAACAGCTCGAGCTGTTTTTTTATATTGTTGTATGTATATATATATATACAGGTAGTCCCCGATTTACGAGCGAGATCCGTTACAACGAGGCACTCGTAAACCGGAAATCTCGTAATTTGGAACGGTTGCCATGTCTCTCGTAAGTCCGAAATTTCGCTCGTAAATTGGAACGGTTTCGCTAGCGCGACTAAAAACACTCTATTTTCATCAAAAAACTGCTTATGAGTGCATAAAAATGATCGGAAACGTGTGTCCATATGTTTATCTAACTAACTGTGGTGAAAAAACACATGAAAACTCAGTATTTTTTGCGTTTTTTCCAAAAATTCGCCAGCTCGTAAGTCTGGAACCTCGTAGATCAGAGCGCTCGTAATTCGGGGACTACCTGTATATATATATATATATATATATATATATATATAGTATATTATTATTATTATTGAGCATGCATCAGGGTATTATTATTATCATCATTATTATTATTATCATTATTCAATTTTATTCTGCGTTACTCCAGGCGTGTTTGCTTTCTACCATTTTTCTGTTTGTGGTCTCATGCGTTATTGGGGGTAGAACGTGATCATGTACGTCCCAACCAATCAACGCCACTCTTGCTTGTCAGGTTGCATGTGAACTTTGTCCTAACCAATCAACGCCACTCTTGTTTATCGGGTGAAGTAGCATGTGATCATATCCAACCAATCAACGCCTCTTGCTTCGCGCGCTTCGTTCAAATGTAGCCATTAACCTTTTCAACTGTTGGACAAGAAGCTGTTGTTGTGTCAGACTCAGCGCTCGTAAAACTTGCTTTTTATTAGACGTCGACTGGTCTGACTCTGGACGACGACTGGACATTCAGTTGGAAGTTGAAGGTAATCGGTTCGGTTTTGTTTATTTGCTAGCTTTTTTAGCTCTGTTCAGTTGAATGAACAAAACCTGCTGTTGCTAAAAGCTAAGCTAACAACGAGCTAAAACGGGTGTGTCGTGTGTATGCTGCTGAGGCAGATAATTTGAGGCAAGTAAAACACTGCAGGTTAGGTTATTCTAGCGTTTAAATAAGCCATATATGCTACGTTTTTTTTTTTTTTTTGGCTTAGTTCCTGGATGGTTTTTCAAAGAGACAGGCCCCGCATCCTCACGCTGTTTGCGTCGCGTCTGTTAACACACATGCGCTCACTAGCCAGCAGAACAATAACCGCAGCCAGGCTGAAATACTAATTTACTTTAAATACGTATTTCAGCAACATACTGTTTTTGTAGCTGCTTAAACAAGAGGCTGAAGGAAGATATATCTCATTCACGAGGTCTTGAGAGTCAATTACTTTCTGAGAGTTTCATTAAAGATTTACTGGAACATGAGATATTTTGCTAACAGACACACAGGCAGGCTAATATGAGTGCCAGACTTTGGTGGTGGTGGTGCTAAACAGTTCACAGTAACACAGCAGAGGTGTTTGTCCCTTGTTGATGTGAATCTTTAGGTTTGAATGCTCTTTATTTGTCTCTAAGTTGATGGAAGCATCAAAGTGATGCATGTAGAACAGAAACTAAAGATTTCTCACATGTTCTCTTTGATTCAGACTCTGCAGGTTGTCAGAGATCAGCTGTGCCTCTCTGCTCTCAGCTCTTCAATCCAACCCCATCTGACACAACTGGATCAGACTCAGAACCTAGCCTTGAGAACTGCGGTAAAGTGAGCCTCCACTCGTCCTTGAGAGGTAATTTCTAAGTAGTTTGAGTAAAGCAATTAAGACACTGATTTTTTGTTAACAGAGTTCACTTTGCTCTCAGCATTAAACGTGACGCTTGAACATGGTTTGGTTTCATGTTGCTCCACTTCATTCACCCAGAGAGATGTTTGAAGGAGCACACACCTTTTATTAATTAAAGCTGCACAGGTGCAGTAAATTAAAAGTCACATGATGCATCTGAGCATCCAATACAAAACAAGCCTATAAAGAAAAACAAATTCAAACAAAATGAGAGCAATACAAAAACATTCATAATGTCAACACCCCCACTTGCTCACATTTTGGGTAACTCCCTCAGGCTCTTAATGTTTCAAACCTAAATAAATTCTTCATACACCAAACATAAACATTTCATACTTTTTCAACTTCATCTTGGTTGCTGGTTTGGTTAGTACGTCTGCAACCATATCGTTAGTTGGACAGTACTCCAGAAAAACTTTTCCTTCATTTACAGCTGATCTGATAAAATATTTAATATCAACATGCTTACACCTTTGCCTGTGTACAGGATTTTTGGCTAAGGCTATAGTACCCTGATTGTCCTCATAGATCTTAGCTAAATAATCCAGTCCATCCATGTCTTAAGTATAAGCATTCTTGTACAGTAGCAGCTAGTGTCATGTACTCTGCCTCACATGTAGATAGTGCTACAGTGGACTGTCTTTTGGTTTTCCATGAGACTAATGTAGTACTTCGTCCACGCAGTGCGTCTCGGCCTGGAAACTTTCATCAAACCTTCTGAACTTCCTAATGTCGGTGATGATGTGTGACGTTGCACCTGCGTCCACCATCAGACCTCTCCTCTTGATGTCATCCATTCGCGTGTCTGCGTCGCTCACCTGGAAAGCATACTCTCTGTTGCCATCCGTCTCTTCGGCCACTTTGCGTGCGTTGTCCCGGTGCTTTCTACGCCTGCAGGTTTCATTGCTGTGAGTGTTGTTCCTACAGTGACTGCACCACTGCTTCCGTTGGCAGGTTCTGCTTATGTGGCCTTTCATCCCACATTTAAAACACACGATCTCAGAACTTCCAGCCTCAGGATCATTTGTGCTTCTAGGTGAGAATTTTCTGCCAGAATGCACTTTAGCTTTCATCACATTGTCCTCAGATACACTCGCACGCATATTTTCAATGTCTTCAAAACTTCTCAGTTTTGTCTTAAACTCTGCGAAGGTCATTTTATCACCATCTTCACTTTGAGTGATATAAATAGCAAATGGTTTAAATGTCTCTGGAAGACCCTTCAGGGCCATGGCTATCAGAAGTCCGTCACTCAAATCCTCACCTGCACTTCTTAAAGCGGTGATTGCAGTCTCAGCTCTGATGATGTACTCCGTTACCGACTCACTGGGTGATTTCTGCAGTGAAGTCAGCTCAGTATACAGGTTGATCACTCTGGGTTTCCCTTTTCCGGCGTAATGTTCACGCAGGATTCCAAGCGCCGCACGCCCATCATCTGCTGCGTCATGCATGATAAGTGACAAACTCTTGTCATCCAAAAACTGAATGAGTTCTGCATACGCTTCAGCATTTTTCTTTGCGTCATCTTCTTCTTCTCCATCAGTAGGTCCTGTCAAGATTGTATCTTTAAGCCCTTGTAATCGGAGATGTCCTAGAAACTTAGTTTCCCATAATTTGTAGTTTTTCTCATCTCCATCAAAAAGAAGTCTTGACCATCGGCTGGCTGCCATTTCCTTTTCTCTTCTGTTCATTTTTCCAAACTGTTCAAACACTCTGGGCCCATAACCTGTTGACAGAGTTCACTTTGCTCTCAGCATTAAACGTGACGCTTGAACATGGTTTGGTTTCATGTTGCTCCACTTCATTCACCCAGAGAGATGTTTGAAGGAGCACACACCTTTTATTAATTAAAGCTGCACAGGTGCAGTAAATTAAAAGTCACATGATGCATCTGAGCATCCAATACAAAACAAGCCTATAAAGAAAAACAAATTCAAACAAAATGAGAGCAATACAAAAACATTCATAATGTCAACATTTTTAAAACCAGATGTGGAAATGGAGAATGCCTTGTTTGAATGTTGTATTGATTCTATAGATCAGTCTCCTACTTCCTGTTCCTCCTTTATATCTCAGCTCTTCATTGCACAAATGACTAATGTAAATTTTGAATGGTCTCAAAACACTACTGTACTGTATAGTGATACACAATTTTTGTTCATTTGCCCCTTGTTTTTTCTTTTTCTTTTACAGAGCTTCCAGCAGTTGTGAAAAAAGTCTAAAGATGTGGCGATCGGATCTCAGCGTTGCTTCCATCCACTCAACACCAGCTGTACACTTGTTGCTCCACCCATCTCTGTTCAAGTGTTGTCTGACCCTGATGACATGGTAATTAACTGAATGCATGGATACTATATGTTATTGATCCATTTGGGAATCATTACAATACAATTTCTTTCTACATCTTTTGATTGCACATAAATGATAGATGAGAAGTGATATGATACCCCTTGATGGTATGCAATAAAGCTATAGAAAATATGCTTAGGCATATTCATTGCAAAGATGAATATATACTATAGATTTCCAAATACTGTACTGTAAATAAATGTTTAATCATTATTTGGTTAACAAGATCCATGTGTTTTGCACGTGCCTGTTGTGCCAGATGTAGAAGTCCCAAGGCGAAAGGTGAAGTCTCTACGGACTACCAGCTCAGCCTTGCTGGTGCTCATCTACGGGAGAGAGTTATTGGCCAATTGAAGTTTGACTGGGAGGCAATCGGGGGCTCATAAAGATGTGGAGTCAAAGCCACCTTTGGACAACACAAAGCTTGATACTTGGTGAGTGTATAATGTAGGACAAAACTCATTCTAAAATACATTCCTAATGTTTTTTCTCGTTTTATGAACAAATTACTGTAATGTTCCATGCTCCTCACGGTTTATGATGCAGATTCTGATACAATCACCTAAAAATGCCATTCACTGATACCATATGGATTAGATTGGATTTGGTTATGTGCTCTATAATAATAAAAAAAAGTTTACATCCATCCATCCATCCATTTTCGTCCGCTTATCCGGGGTCGGGTCGCGGGGGTAGCAACCTAAGTAGGGAGGCCCAGACTTCCCTCTCCCCAGCCACTTGGAGCAGCTCCTCTGGGGGAATCCCAAGGCGTTCCCAGGCCAGCCGAGAAACATAGTCCCTCCAGCGTGTCCTGGGTCTTCCTCTGGGTCTCCTCCCGGTGGGACATGCCCGGAACACCTCACCAGGGAGGCGTCCAGGAGGCATCCTAACCAGATGCCCGAGCCACCTCAACTGGCTCCTCTCGATGTGGAGAAGCAGCGGCTCTACTCCGAGTCCCTCCCGGATGACTGAGCTTCTCACCCTATCTCTAAGGGAGAGTCCAGACACCCTGCGGAGAAAACTCATTTCAGCCGCTTGTATCCGAGATCTCGTTCTTTCGGTCATAACCCAGAGCTCATGACCATAGATGAGGGTGGGAACATAGATCGATCGGTAAATTGAGAGCTTTGCCTTTTGACTCAGCTCTCTCTTCACCACGACAGACCGGTACAGCGCCCGCTTCACTGCGGACGCTGCACCTATCCGCCTATCGATCTCACGCTCCAGTTTTCCCTCATTCGTGAACAAGATCCCGAGATACTTAAACTCCTCCACTTGGGGCAGGACCTCCTCCCCGACCCGGAGAGGGCATGCTACCCTTTTCCGGCTCAAGACCATGGCC
>JBBPBX010016055.1:21286-42805 GCA_038048925.1 Garcialebias charrua | reverse complement strand
TGACCAATAAGTCCTATATTATTACAATAATTATTGTAATAATAATTATTGTAATAATATAGTGATTAAACACTTACTTGCCACCAAATTGTAATAATATAGGACTTATTGGTCAGTTTACTGACTTACCTATATTTTAGAGAAGTTGGAGCAGACTTGATCTGACCCAAATTCATTCGCGAGTTCACCCTTATTCCGGTATTGAATTGCTTTGACTGTGACTAGACAAAAATGTAATTTCACGAGAGACTTCAATTTATGTATGCCTGTGGAACTCTCTTCCTGACTGTCTAAGAGCCCCACAGTCTGTGGTTGACTTTAAGAGCGGCTTGAAGACCTTTCTTTTCGACCAAGCATACTCTACCTCCTCATGATTCTACTTTTGATCTTAGCTGATATTGTTATTGATC
This sequence comes from Garcialebias charrua, assembly GCA_038048925.1. Lineage (NCBI taxonomy): Eukaryota > Metazoa > Chordata > Actinopteri > Cyprinodontiformes > Rivulidae > Garcialebias > Garcialebias charrua. The sequence goes on along the minus strand of JBBPBX010016055.1, from coordinate 42,395 downwards.
TTAATTATTTTATTAATTGTTTTATTGACATTTAATTTTGTTGCTCCTTGTAGCACTTTGAGATTTTCATTAATGAAAAGTGCGTTATAAATTGAATTCATTATTATTATTATTATTATGTTGGTCCACCAGAAAATAGACCTTTTATTGAAATAATCATAAAAGTACATTAAACATTTGTATCGATATTAGCTCTGATCTACTAAACTACGTTGACAAAAATTCAAATTAAAAACAAACAGACAGTTAGAAACTTTTCTGTTGGCACATTTACTTGAAGTTTACTGGCTTAGGGAAAAGAAGAAATAGGAGGAATGAAAGCTAAGTTAACGGAAGTTAATTATTTTTGAAAAGACAAGGTGACATTTTCTAGAACAGATCCAGCTAGACTTCTTACCCGTGCAACATACAATCGACGCCTCGTTACCTGGTGAAGATACTTCTCTGGAGATAAGAGCAACAAAGTTTTGTGGACACCAACGGACTGTGTTGTCCAGTTTGACGTCCAGTTAACTTCCGCGCGTGTATTGCTGACAGACGAGCAGAAGGGCGCTTTTTCCGGCAGGAACAGAGCAAGCTCCTGGCAGAGCTTTCAAAATAAAACTTTCCAGAAAACAAATTCTTTCAGAAGATGAGTGAATGAGGCACAGTAAGCTTTACTGTGACTCCAGCTGAGACGTGGGTCTAATTGACACAATGACCAGGACGTTTCCAGCATTTTCCAGAGAAGAAAACCAGCTGTAAGAAAGTTCTCCCCTTCGACACTAAAGTCAAAACGGAAGTAAGACTTTATATGGAGGGTGGAGTCTGCCCACCTCCTGATGGCTATTGGTTGGTTTAACAAAACAACGGATGGATTTTTCATCCCCATAGGCAGAAAGTCTCTGACGGACAACTGGAAAACTGTTTACAGAATCGGCCAGATGGCCGCTTGTGAGCACAGAAAATATTATGGCTAACTTCACAGACAACACAAAAGGAAGTTGCAAGTTGAAAGTTTACCCTGAACTGTGCCATAATATTAAAGCCTGCTTGTTCTGTAGAAATAAACCAGCAGAAGGTCAAACTCATGCAAGTAACAGATCATCATTAAATGACAAAAATATACTGTAGATCAATTCTGAATTAACACACATTAAAAAGAAAGTTCAATCTGATTAATTGGTGTCCATTAATTCAAAATAATTGTAACAAAAATGGTGTCCACTTGTCTCCTTGAGATCTTCAAGAAAGTGTAACACTCAGAGTTCAGAGAGATGTGACGAGGTTTAACTCCAATACGGACATGAGAGTGCTACATCTCTACATATATATATATATATATATATATATATATATATATATATATATATATATATATATATATATAATATGGGGCGGCCGTGGTGTAGTGGTAATGGCAGTCGTCCCCTGATCGGAAGGTTGGAGGTTCGAATCCCGCGTCCGCCCACCATGTGTCGTTGTGTCCCTGGGCAAGACACTTAACCCCGAGTTGCTCCCGGTAGGTCTGGATGGCGCCTTGCAAGGCAGGCTACCACTACCGGTGTATGAATGTGTGAATGAATGGGTGGATGGCTGGTATTGTAAAGCGCTTTGGGGCTCCTCACAGGGGGCTGGAAAGCGCTATATAAATAAGCTCCATTTACCATTTACCATGTATGTATGTATGTATGTATGTGGGAGCGTGAGATCGATAGGCGGATAGGTGCAGCATCCGCAGTGAAGCGGGCGCTGTACCGGTCTGTCGTGGTGAAGAGAGAGCTGAGTCGAAAGGCAAAGCTCTCAATTTACCGATCGATCTACGTTCCCACCCTCATCTATGGTCATGAGCTTTGGGTTGTGACCGAAAGAACGAGATCTCGGATACAAGCGGCTGAAATGAGTTTTCTCCGCAGGGTGTCTGGACTCTCCCTTAGAGATAGGGTGAGAAGCTCGGTCATCCGGGAGGGACTCGGAGTAGAGCCGCTGCTTCTCCACATCGAGAGGAGCCAGTTGAGGTGGCTCGGGCATCTGGTTAGGATGCCTCCTGGATGCCTCCCTGGTGAGGTGTTCCGGGCATGTCCCACCGGGAGGAGGCCCAGAGGAAGACCCAGGACACGCTGGAGGGACTATGTTTCTCGGCTGGCCTGGGAACGCCTTGGGATTCCCCCAGAGGAGCTGCTCCATGTGGCTGGGGAGAGGGAAGTCTGGGCCTCCCTACTTAGGCTGCTACCCCTGCGACCCGACCCCGGATAAGCGCACGGAAATGGATGGATGGATGGATGGATGGATGGATGTAGGGATATAATACTAGTCAGTTTTGCTGATTGTACAATATTCCAGATGAAAGATTTGAGTAGATTTTATCTGACACAAACTTATCATCAATATTCACGAGTTCTCTCTTTTTAGATCAATATCAATAATTCTGTGATTAGACCAGATGTAATTCACAGGAAACGTTAAACTTATGTTGGTACAGTAGGACTGGACCGTTTATTTAACATAATTATAAATTACATCATCGCCCGGAGTTCCTTAGGGCTCTGGATGTTGTGGGGTTGTGTTGGCTTACGCAACTCTGCAATATCGCGTGGACATCGGGGGCAGTTCCTTTGGATTGGCAGACTGGGGTGGTGGTTCCCCTATTCAAAAAGGGGGACCGTAGGGTGTGTTCCAACTATAGGGGGATCACACTCTTAAGCCTCCCTGGTAAGGTCTATTCAGGGGTTCTGGAGAGGAGGGTCCGTCGGATAGTCGAACCTCGGATTCAGGAGGAGCAATGTGGTTTTCGTGCTGGTCGTGGAACACTGGACCAGCTCTACACCCTCAGCAGGGTCCTGGAGGGTGCGTGGGAGTTTGCCCAACCAGTTTACATGTGCTTTGTGGACTTGGAAAAGGCATTTGACCGCGTCCCTCGGGGGGTTCTGTGGGGGGTACTCCGGGAGTATGGGGTACCAGGCCCATTGATATGGGCTGTTAGGTCCCTGTACGACCGGTGTCAGAGCTTGGTCCGCATTGCCGGTAGTAAGTCAGGCTCGTTTCCAGTGAGAGTTAGACTCCGCCAAGGTTGCCCTTTGTAAGGGGTTATGAGGAGGTCAATATTATTACTGACCTCTTTACCTTAATTAATTTACTTATTCAGATTGAATAGTAAATTCACGGATTCTGTTCTTTTTCAGTTTACCCAATATCTCTGTGATCTTTATGATGGATAAATAAACAGAGCCATTAAGTGACAAAGACGTTAACTTAGTTTGATATGTCAAAGAGACACTATCATTTATTTAAAATAAATCAACTAAATTAACACCATTACACTTGATTGACATGATTTCACTTTCTTTCAATTCAAATACGTCAGCACACTTAAATTTAACACAACAGACATAAATACTAGATGTTAAACATATTTAGTCTGTGGGCTCTTCGGCTTAATTATAGTTTCCAGCTTAGATAGAGAGGGGAAAGAGTAGGAGGAAAGATTTAAGAAGAAATTATCATGAGCATGATACCAGAGTGACACTTCTCCTCCGACTTCTGCTAAAATCCAGGTACGTTTTGTAAACAGCTCTTTACCTTTTGACGACCGCCCGGTAAGAGGTGACCTTGTAGCCTTTCAGATGCACGGATCCTTGTGGGGACCAGTACGATACTTTCAAGCAGGGTTCTGGTTTACGTTTTCCAACGTCTCCTGGTTTTCGCTTGGTCATCAGAGAATATGTCAGCTTCAGGCCTCTGACTTCAAGATAAACTTATTCCAGGAGGGAATAAACAAAGTTTTTGAGCTCTGTTCCTTAAAAGTGGACCCATAACAACATGTTATCAGTCCCAGCTGGATGACGAGTCCTTAGCGCGTGACTTGTGGTCATTCAGCTCTTTGGAAGTTCACATCATCTTTCGAAACTCCCAGAAACTCTCTCGGACTCTTGCCGACTCTCTCGTTCCAGCCACAGCTTAGAACTTAAAGCAGGATTCAAAGAGAGGAGTTCACTTGCCTTATCAGGCCCAAGGTTACAAGCAGCAGCAGAGAGAAATGTTTAGGAAAAAGATAGATAAAGCTGGAGCCCTGCTCATGAGACTGTCTCTGAGTTTCTAAACAAAACCGTCCGGTCTCTGTGACCCGAAGGCTTCACCTTTAAACACAGCAGTGAACACAGTTTAACTCTTACAGAATGACACAGCTTAAAAGCACACATCATGAAAATGACAAAAGTTATTCTTTTGATCACATCAGCCTAAAATCAAAGATAGAAATAGTCTCTTTTGGTGACTATATTTATCAGATTACAGCTTAATGAATGATTTTGTAGTAAATGTCTTGCTTTACTGAGAGGTCAGTAAAGGTCATCACTGGACAGTTCAAAAGTACACAGGTGTCTTAAAAGTGGACAAGGTCATGCCCACTACATCTCCCCCCTTTTGGAAGCCATCGCCAGTCCTTGGGGATGGGGTCCAACACGAAAGGAAACCTTGAACTGTCTTTGATCTTGAAGTAATCCAGTAAGTGGAAAAGAAAAATCAAAAATTATAATCCCATAAAGTTTTTGGAAATTTCATACTGTTCGGAGGTAATCCCATTGCGAAAAGCTTTTAATCCTTTGGAAAACAAAGTCTGTTAACTCTTGGAAAACAAAGTCTGTGATCCCTTGGAAAGCAAAGTCTTATAATCCACAGCGGTAATTCCACAGCAGTAAATCCACAACGATTAGTTTTGTTGATTGATCAGCAACAATTGTTTTCATAATCAGCATGTAGAGGGGATCCCTCGATTGACGCAGAGGAGGCGACCCTTGGATGAAGGTTGAAGACCAAGCGTTGGAGCTGCAGGTCCCCACATCGAAGGTTGTTGGCTGGTTGGTTTCCAGTCAGTGCCACTCTGGTTCTATGTGTCATGCAATTATGTGGTTTTTTAAGGTGGGCTTATGATTGGGATTTTACATTAAGCCTTACCTATATGCACCTGGTATGTAAGCTATCATGGTTTAGATCAGCTACACTTACCAATTAAGGGGTGGATCAATTCTGTAAAATTAGATATAGGGATTTGTACCTATAAAATTTTGGAGGGCTTCTGTAACGAAGGCCTCTAATTCCAAACTATTCCTCCATTCATTACTTAGTTTAGGTTAAACTAAAATAAAAATGAAATATAGTTTGATCTAAATGTCTGTTGTCTTTTAGACGAACGACGTAGGATTTGGTATTCCTAATAAATTTTGAAGTCTATGGCGAGACTCACCAAAATGAATAGGTAATCTAAAATAGAAACGATCGAATCGGTTCAATTTAGAAATTGTGAGGTCAATGTAGTTTATGGTACCTTGAGTAGCTTTAAACTACATTGACTCTTCGACGATTGAGATTTAACAAAACGAACTGCATGTTGGCATAGTTAAATCCATATCATTCATTAACCAATGTTAATACAAAACCTTTTTGGCTGGGAGTGTTCAGAACCAAACAATATCTCAACTAATGACAACAGTAATGACTAAACAACAAGGAAACAACGTTTCACTGCTTCGACACACTCTTGTCGTCAGATTCCAAAGTGCAACACACAAGAAAACAGGTCTCAACTTTATGACCGAGGTCAAATTAAATCTCGTGGATTTAAACGGTTGTTAAGGTTAGTTTTTTGTTGTGGGTTTTAGGCTTAGCGTTTCTAAGTTCAAATTGGACAATGCGACTTATAGGGTGGGAAATATGGTAGTTTAAACCTGATTAGTTTATTTACTAACTTGTGTTTGGACGACCTTATTATCCCATGAAGTCGGTGAGTTTGTGAGATCTTTGTCTTTTGTGGAGTCATTGAACGCCTTGTAAGGTTTGATCTGATTTCGATGTACCCATTTAGCAATTGGCTCTTTGCGGCCTTTGCTGATTTTGATTTCGTAGACGACTGAGGACACTTTGTCTGTTATCAGATGAGGTCCAGTCCACCTGGGCATTAGTTTGCGGGCGAGAGTTCCGGTCTCGGACCCTCCTTTCCCGGTTGCTGGAGCGAACGTATAGTACCAGACTCTGTCTCCCACTTGGAGTTCATTGTGAGAGGCCTTCTGGTCGTAGTACGCCTTGCGTCCTTCAGCGGATTTTTCCAGGTTTTTCTGGGCGAAAGCAAAAGTGTTTCTGAGGTGTACATTCAAATCTTTGTCTTTGGCATGGCCTAACATCACCCCCCTTTGGTCATGGGGGACCACGAGCACAGGTGAGGACGTCCGTCCATGGGCACAAGTTAGGATGCCACCGTTTAGTTTAAGCTGTTCGCGCAGCTGAGAGAAGACGGTACACAGGAATCGTTTAGGATTTGGCCAACGTATCTTCTTACGTTTACCTCTTTCCGTGTAATTCAGGTGTGTCACAACTGTCGGCGCAGTCGCAGATGTGCCTGATTGTACAGACTGCGACGGGTCACTGTCGTTGCGTGTGTCTTCCCACTTCTTGACTGAAGAGAGGCTCTTTGAGTCTGTAAAAACTATGTCATTTCTGACTAGTTCTAGACACAAATGTCCCTGAACCAAGGTTTCATCGAAAGCTTGGCTGATAGCCGATTTACCTGTCCCAGGGGACAGTACAGCAACCTCGGTGTGGGGTCCTTGGATCTCCACACCTTTCTCTACCTGTGGTAGGTAATGTGAGTTTGCCCCCTTCTTGTCTGAAGAGGGGTCCTCGTAGTCTGCAACAATGATGTCCAAGTGACTGTCAGCGTTTGGTTGACTGTCATCTTCTGGACTCAGATGCCCTTGAACCAAGGTTTCATTGAAAGCTTGGCTGATTGCCGAATTACCTGTCCCAGAGGACAGTACAGCGTCTTCGGTGTGGGATCCTTGGATCTCAACACCTTTCACTACCTGTGGTAGGTAGTGTTCAGTGAGTGCTGAATGTGTCAGCTCACAGAGGAGGTTCTCTTGTTGGGCCAGAGTTTGGTCCAACTTTTGGGTCTCTTCTGTCTCACCTGTAGTTGAAGGTTCACTTACCGGGCTCTCGTCCTCGGATGAGCAGTCCCTTGTGTCCTCTGCGGTACCTGCGGTTAGGCAGTCTGTATCGCAACTAGGAAGCACTTTTATTGGCAGGGGTTTTCTCACTGTGCTCCACATTTTCCGTCGACCATAATCTATAATCGCGTTGAAGCGGTTTATAAAATCTTGGCCAACCAAAAATGGGAATGAGTCAAGTTTAGACACGTACACCGGGTGGCGTAGTGTCATTTCGCCAATCTGCATGTGAACCATAGCCATAGCTGTTAGGGTTGTTCTCGTCTCTGCGAGACCCTGTAGCTCAATAGCACATTTCTCAAAGGGTATTTGCCTGTCAACACCGTTAGCGGCGGTCCTCAGCTCCTCGAACAGCTTGGCCGACATAATGGTTATATCAGAACTGCCATCCAGGAGGGCTTCACGCTCAAGGACACCTTCCAGTGTGATAGGCAGGTAAGCTTTCTTAGCCACCCCCCTTTGTATAAAGTTACACAGAAACCTCACAGGTCTTGGCCCACGTTTCTGTTCACGTGTGACTCTGTCTGTGTAATCTTGTTTACTGTCAGCATCTTGTTGGCTGTCAGCATCATGACCTTCAGGATGTTGTTGTGTGTCAGCAATTGGTTTGCTGTCAACATCCATGGCAATGTTGGTAGTAGTGTGCGCTGAGTTATTTGTGTGCTCTGAGTCTTTGTGAAAGACAGTGCTACACATCGCTCCAGGTTGGTCAATGTTGATAGTGTCATTATCAATGATAACGCCACTCATTGTATCAGGTTGGTCAAGCACAGTAACATTCAAATCTACTGACAAACTACTTACTTCCTCTGTCTCTTCCGAGCATAGAGGTGTTGGGCCATTATTCCGGGACATTCGTGACTCTTTGCCTGTCTTGAACTGTTCTGTTCGAGGCGCGGGAGGTGCAGTTCCAAGGCTCAGGGGTTTCTGTTGGGACCACGCATAGTTACATGAGTATAGGTCCTCATCCTTCAATTTCTTTTGAAGTCCACCCACCGATGGACCTTGGTTTTCACCCATCTGGTTCGATCTGAACCGTTGTGGGTCTCTTAGAGAGTGAACACCTACCTTTTGTGGTTCGTTGCTTGTCTCAGATTTTTCAATCTGAGGTGCTTCAGGGGCGGGGCTCCCTTTAAACCATTTTGAGTCACTGTTCCAACTGGTACCAACATTTCGGTGTATGTCAGTTTGAAAATCTTGTTCATTCTTGCTAGTATTATCCAACTCTTTTAACAACCGACGCGTGTTCTCCACCACTTCTGAGGTCAGAAGGCCTTTGAGACGATAGTGTTCATTCTCGCTAGTATCATCCCACTCTTTTACCAACCGACGCATGTTCTCTGCCTCTTCTGAGGTCAGAGGACCTTTGAGACGACGGTGTTTATCCTCGCTGTCTATAGGAGAGTGAACCTCGCCTATTTTTTGCGACTGTGATACGACCTTTTGACCTGGGCACACCTCAGAGGGTGTTTTGTTTTGCATGTGAGCCTCAACAGCAGTTACAGCGCACTGTTTCATCACTGATTGTTTAAACTGATGTTGTAGCTCAAGGCCTTTTTTGAGAAGTTTTTCTCTTTGTCGTTTGCTATTGTTGTCACTAACTGTGTGCTCTGAGTTATCCATGTGCTCTGAGTTATCAAAGACAAGGTCACTCAATGTACCAGTTCGGTCATCCTCTGTATCATTCAAGTTTTCAAACAACCAACTTATGTCCACTATCTCCTCAGAGCTTAGAGGTATGTTGCCTTTTTTCTGGAACTTCTGTGACCTTTTGCTACTCCCGGACTGTCCAGTCCGCAGTGCAGGGGCAGGACCTTTGCTCGGTGTAGACCGCGGAGGGTCACTTAAAGAGCGGGCGTCCACCGTTTGTGGTTTTTTGCTTATCTCGGGCAGCTTCGTCCGAGGTGCAGGGACAGGGCGTGTGCTCGTCCTTCTCAACCATATTGGGTCTCTTAACCACTTCGGGTCATTGTTCCAGCGGACACCTTCATGTCGTGGTTCTTCTCGCCTTTTTTAGGAGAGGGAGTTGATGAACTTGTCCCTTCCAGCTCCAGCGAGTGGGATTTGACCTTTTTTTGGTAATGTAGTTCACGCTCTGGTTTTGTTTTTAACCAGATCGGGTCAGGGAGTTGACGAACATCAAAACCATTTATAGCACGCCGTTTTATTTTTAATTGCTCAATCTCACTTTTTAACTCAAGTTGTTCTTGTTGAAAATTTTCTCTTCTGCGAATGTTATCTTGCCTTAACAATTCAAGTATTTCAGTGAGCAGCTGTAAAGCTTCATCACAATCGTTATCTCCCATCTTTTTGTTTTGAATTCGTTTGATCTCACGTTTTAACTTAAGTCAGAGTCAGAGTCAGAGAGAATTTATTGTCATTTGCACCGCATGTAGTACATGTGTTGAAAACGAGATTATGTACACAGGGTCCCAGTTACATCCAACAACAAATGCAAGAGAAATACAATAATAACATCTAGGATTAACTAAGAGAGACATCACATCAGCTAGTAATACACTAAGCCCTAATGTAGTAGAAAAACATCATTATAAACAGCAGCACGAACATGAGCAGATGGTCACAGATGAACGCAGCAACAAGAAACAGATGGTCACAGATGAACGCAGCAACAAGAAACAGATCAGTACAGTATCAGTATGATGTGACATTTTGCAGTGTTTATTCTTATTATTTATTTATTCATGAGTCTGACAGCCTCAGGGTAGAAGCTGTTTCTCAGTCTAGTGGTTCTACATTTGATGCTCCTCAACCTCCGTCCCGAAGGGAGTGGTGCAAAGAGTGAGTGTGCTGGGTGAGTGAGGTCTTTCATGATGCAGGTGGCTCTTTTTCTGCATCTGGAGGTGTAAATGTCTGTGATGGTGGGGAGACTGACTCCCACAGACTTCTGTGCAGCCTTCACCACTCTCTGCAGAGCTTTTCTCTCTGCAACTGTGCAGCCTCCATGCCACACGTTGATGCTGGAGCACAGGACGCTCTCCACTGCACACCTGTAGAACGAGGTGAGGACTGGGCTTCTCAGACCGGCTCGTCTCAGCCGTCTGAGGAAGTAGAGTCTCTGATGACCTTTCTTGATCAGGCTGGTGGTGTTATTGCTCCAGCTGAGGTTATCATTCAAGTGTACACCCAGGTATTTGTAGCTGGAGACCACCTCCACCGCAGATCCACCTATATACAGTGGGGTGTGGGTGTGTTTGTTCCTTCTGAAGTCCACAATCATCTCCTTCGTCTTCTTCACATTCATGTGAAGGTTGTTCTCTTTGCACCAGTTGTTGAAAAGTTTCTCTTCTGCGAATGTTACTAAGCCTTAACGATTCAAGCTTTGCTGTGAGCAGCTGTAAAGCTTAATCATAATTGTTATCTCCCATCTTTTAGTTTTGATTTTGTGTGAAAAAAATCAAAAGATTGTTCTCATGTTAGTGTTTGCAAATAAATATTCACTTTTAATGTAGCACTGAGTCAAATAAACTAATCAGCTGAGGTTTACGTGTTTCACTGTGTAATAAGTATTCATAGGTACCTTATATCAGGTTTTTACCCTCAATGAACTTTGTAAAAGTTAAATGCACTCTTGCAGTGTTAACTTTAAAATAGAACTTACGTTCAAACAACAGTTACTAACTAACCCAAGCAGCCTGATTTCCGTTTTTTCTTACTCAAACGCTTATAAACCGGTGGCCCTCACCCCGATAGTCGCTAAATGTTTTGAGAAACTGGTCATGTCCCACATCAAGACAACCGTCAACATCAACGAGGACCCTCATCAATACGCATACCGTGAGAACCGATCAACAGAGGACGCCATTTCTTCCGTGGTCCACACTGCTCTCACCCACCTGGATCAGAAAGACTCATACGTGCGTCTGCTCTTTGTGGACTTCACATCTGCCTTCAACACCATGATCCCCCAAACTCTGATAGACAAACTATCTACACTTGGACTAAGCCCCTCTATTTGTAACTGGATACTAGACTTCTTAACAGACAGACCACAGTCCGTGAAGATCCACAACTTCTCCTCCTCCACCATAACCCTCAGCACTGGCTCTCCTCAGGGATGTGTGCTGAGCCCCCTTCTGTTCACTCTGCTCACATATGATTGTACAGCCACACTTCCAGGCTGTCATATTGTTAAGTTTGCAGATGATACAGCGGTGGTGGGATGCATCACAAACAATGATGAGTCCAGCTACAGACAGGAGGTGGAACACCTGGAGAGCTGGTGCAAAGAGAATAATCTTCACATGAATGTGAAGAAGACAAAGGAGATGATTGTGGACTTCAGAAGGAACAAACACACCCATGCCCCACTGATAATAGGTGGGTCTGCAGTGGAAGTGGTCTCCAGCTACAAATACCTGGGTGTACACATGAATGATAACCTCAGCTGGAGCAACAACACCACCAGCCTGATCAAGAAAGGTCATCAGAGACTCTACTTCCTCAGACGGCTGAGACGAGCCGGTCTGAGCAGCCCAGTTCTCACCTCGTTCTACAGGTGTGCAGTGGAGAGCATCGTGTGCTCCAGCATCAACGTGTGGCATGGAGGCTGCACAGTTGAAGAAAGAAAAGCTCTGCAGAGAGTGGTGAAGGCTGCACAGAAGTCTGTTGGAGTCAGTCTCCCCACCATCACAGACATTTACACCTCTAGATGCAGGAAAAGAGCCACCTGCATCATGAAAGACCTCACTCATCCAGCACACTCACTCTTTGCCCCACTCCCCTCAGGACGGAGGTTGAGGAGCATCAAGTGTAGAACCACTAGACTGAGGAACAGCTTCTACCCTGAGGCTGTTAGACTCATGAATAAATAAAAATAAAATTAAAATAAACACTGCAAAATATCACATCATGGTGATGCTGATATGTTTTCTTGTTGCTGTGTTCATCTGTGACCATCTGTGACCATCTGCTCATACAAACTCATGTTCGTGCTGCTGTTTATTCCCACTATATTAGGCTTAGTGTATTACTAGTTGATGTTTTTCTTAGTTAGTTCTCGATGTTATTACTGTTTTTCTCTTTCATTTGTTGTTGGATGTAACTGGGACCTCGTGTACATAATCTCGTTTTCATCTCATGTACCACATGCGGTGCAAATGACAATAAAGACTCTCTGACTCTGACTCTGACTTATAAAAGAGGGCTGACTTAAAGGTTCAGTCTGCAGTTTCTGTAGAACATTAGCACTTAGAAATATTTTCAACAGGCAAAGCATTCTGATCCCTCCCCCTCAGAGCCATATATGGCTCTGCCCCCTTGTGGTCTGTTCAAATTCAAATTCAAGCTCTGTTTTTATTGGCTGATTCAAATTCAAGCTCTGTTTTTATTGGCTGGTTACAAACTCTGTTTTTACTGGCTGGAAAACGGCGGGTCACTTTTTCTTTTTAGAAATGCTTATTTACCACCTGGAGAAGCAAGGGGACAATATATATTTATATATTTTTTTCAGAGATTACCTGGCTAACATCAGTCTGTCAGGAGATAGTGACAGAGTGAAGAAATATGTTTATAAAAAATGTTACATACTGCAGCTTTAAATGCAATGACTTCACTAAAATGTGACAGGATGCTGCTTGAGCATGCCTTTAAAAAGATGTCTTGCAGTCTCAGTGAAACTGATTTCGTACTGCATTTGACAGTTATCAGGAGTGAAAAAGGACGTTCTGTTCGTTATTTTAAACTTTTCATTTAAAATAAACTGGAGTCATTAATTTTACACAGAAAAACGTTAAAAATGCGATTTTTAACTAAGAGTGTACAGATGTACAACAATTCTGTTTAAAATTCAGAGATGTGAAGAGCTTAATGTGGAAATTCTCTGTTCTCCATCATTTTTTTTTTTTTATTTAATTTGAAAATCAAATAAAAAAATGCTTTTTGAGTGTTATTTTAAATCCCTTCAGTATTTAAAATGAGCACAAATTGTGTGTCTGTACCTCTGTTATACTAAAATTTGTATTTAGAATAAACAGGAGTTTTTGTTTGCGTACAGAACAATTTTAAAAGCTGGTAATTTCACCATAAAATGCTGACTTTTTTATGATGTTTTTGAGAAAACTCATCTGTCAACGTCTTTTAACCAACAGGGGGCAGCTTCGAGTCTTAATGTTTGTTATCACGAGGAGACTAAATTTTTCATTCAGTATTTAAACTAAAACTACCTTTTAGAGTTAGTTTCTAGTGTGTTCGTGATAAACGCTCGAACTGCGGTCTTGTCAGAGACAAATTTATGTTGTTAGACAGTTTAGATGGCTTAAATTGAGTTTTTTAAACTTTTAGTGAAACCACTTTTCACCGTGTGTGTGTGAACTGCGTCTGCTTGTCACTCAAAGTGCATCAGGAAATGACGACACAAATAGGCGGGTCGACGCAGCGCGTCACCAGCTCTGCTGTGCTGAGCGAGGCGGAGCTCGCTACACAGATACGTGACGTCAACCAATCAATCACAGCGGTTGTAGTTCATTCCAAGCATTCATGGTAAATGTAGTTTTTCTTACCTTCGACCAATGTAGTACCGGAAATGACGACAAAGTGGGTTGGTCGCAACGGCGTGCGACGTGATTGACAGCTCACAACAGCGAATCAGCGTTCGCCACAAGAGTGATTGACAGCACACAACAGCGAATCAGCGTTCGCTACATGAGTGATTGACAGCACACAGTACTCGTTTCATCCAATCACAGCTCATAAACAAACATGTAGAACACGTTGCTTAACGTTAGCTTGCACAGCAGACCACAACTTCATAGACTCTTAAAACAACTCAAACGCTACAATTTAACTTCCCAAAATTCTGAAACATGCGGCGCACATCTAGACAGGCAAACTTAGTTACGCTTAGTAACACAGCACTTCAACTGTAACACGACACGGACTCCCTCGGAGCCGCGTTCAGGTCGGTTCCGTCCACTTTAAAGGAGCAGAACTCGGGTTTCAGAACCACTATCCGACACCGTTCTAACAGTAATATGCTTCTATGACCTGCTCCAACATGTAAAATACCAGCACAGCAATCTTGTAGATGTTAAATTAGCTTTTCAGGCAATTTGACTCGGCGGTCATTTTGCAGTGAGATTGCCTCAGCTTGTGCAACGTAATCTGGACCGGGTCCTTATCAGAACCACCAAACACTTCCCACACAGCGAGACAGATCCCCACCAAACTACTTATAGCGTTTCAAAAGTTGAACAAATAACAATTTCAGCTTCAAATGTCATTAACTGCAGTCCTGCAATCGTTCTGAACACTTTTCCAGCCAAAATAATTAATCTGTTAGAGTCTAAAACTTGGATCCTAATATGCAAACATGACGTTACAGTTCACGAGAGATCACAGTTTTATCAATAAACTTTCAGAACCACGTACGAGGCCACCAGATGTAAGGGGTTATGAGGAGGTCAATATTAATACTGACCTCTTTACCTTAATTAATTTACTTATTCAGATTGAATAGTAAATTCACGGATTCTGTTCTTTTTCAGTTTACCCAATATCTCTGTGATCTTTATGATGGATAAATAAACAGAGCCATTAAGTGACAAAGACGTTAACTTAGTTTGATATGTCAAAGAGACACTATCATTTATTTAAAATAAATCAACTAAATTAACACCATTACACTTGATTGACATGATTTCACTTTCTTTCAATTCAAATACGTCAGCACACTTAAATTTAACACAACAGACATAAATACTAGATGTTAAACATATTTAGTCTGTGGGCTCTTTGGCTTAATTATAGTTTCCAGCTTAGATTGAGAGGGGAAAGAGTAGGAGGAAAGATTTAAGAAGAAATTATCATGAGCATGATACCAGAGTGACACTTCTCCTCCGACTTCTGCTAAAATCCAGGTACGTTTTGTAAACAGCTCTTTACCTTTTGACGACCGCCCGGTAAGAGGTGACCTTGTAGCCTTTCAGATGCACGGATCCTTGTGGGGACCAGTACGATACTTTCAAGCAGGGTTCTGGTTTACGTTTTCCAACGTCTCCTGGTTTTCGCTTGGTCATCAGAGAATATGTCAGCTTCAGGCCTCTGACTTCAAGATAAACTTATTCCAGGAGGGAATAAACAAAGTTTTTGAGCTCTGTTCCTTAAAAGTGGACCCATAACAACATGTTATCAGTCCCAGCTGGATGACGAGTCCTTAGCGCGTGACTTGTGGTCATTCAGCTCTTTGGAAGTTCACATCATCTTTCGAAACTCCCAGAAACTCTCTCGGACTCTTGCCGACTCTCTCGTTCCAGCCACAGCTTAGAACTTAAAGCAGGATTCAAAGAGAGGAGTTCACTTGCCTTATCAGGCCCAAGGTTACAAGCAGCAGCAGAGAGAAATGTTTAGGAAAAAGATAGATAAAGCTGGAGCCCTGCTCATGAGACTGTCTCTGAGTTTCTAAACAAAACCGTCCGGTCTCTGTGACCCGAAGGCTTCACCTTTAAACACAGCAGTGAACACAGTTTAACTCTTACAGAATGACACAGCTTAAAAGCACACATCATGAAAATGACAAAAGTTATTCTTTTGATCACATCAGCCTAAAATCAAAGATAGAAATAGTCTCTTTTGGTGACTATATTTATCAGATTACAGCTTAATGAATGATTTTGTAGTAAATGTCTTGCTTTACTGAGAGGTCAGTAAAGGTCATCACTGGACAGTTCAAAAGTACACAGGTGTCTTAAAAGTGGACAAGGTCATGCCCACTACACCTTTGTCACCGATTCTGTTTATAACTTTTATGGACAGAATTTCTAGGCGCAACCAAGGTGTTGAGAGGATCCGTTTTGGTGGCCTTAGAATCGCTTCTCTGTTTTTTGCAGATGATGTGGTCCTATTGGCTTCATCAGATCGTGATCTACAGCTTTCGCTGGAGCGGTTTGCAGCCGAGTGTGATGCGGCCGGGATGAGGATCAGTTCCTCCAAATCCGAGGCCATGGTCTTGAGCCGGAAAAGGGTAGCATGCCCTCTCCGGGTCGGGGAGGAGGTCCTGCCCCAAGTGGAGGAGTTTAAGTATCTTGGGGTCTTGTTCACGAATGAGGGAAAACTGGAGCGTGAGATCGATAGGCGGATAGGTGCAGCATCCGCAGTGAAGCGGGCGCTGTACCGGTCTGTCGTGGTGAAGAGAGAGCTGAGTCGAAAGGCAAAGCTCTCAATTTACCGATCGATCTACGTTCCTACCCTCATCTATGGTCATGAGCTTTGGGTTGTGACCGAAAGAACGAGATCTCGGATACAAGCGGCTGAAATGAGTTTTCTCCGCAGGGTGTCTGGACTCTCCCTTAGAGATAGGGTGAGAAGCTCAGTCATCCGGGAGGGACTCGGAGTAGAGCCGCTGCTTCTCCACATCGAGAGGAGCCAGTTGAGGTGGCTCGGGCATCTGGTTAGGATGCCTCCTGGACGCCTCCCTGGTGAGGTGTTCCGGGCATGTCCCACCGGGAGGAGACCCAGAGGAAGACCCAGGACACGCTGGAGGGACTATGTTTCTCGGCTGGCCTGGGAACGCCTTGGGATTCCCCCAGAGGAGCTGCTCCAAGTGGCTGGGGAGAGGGAAGTCTGGGCCTCCCTACTTAGGCTGCTACCCCCGCGACCCGACCCCGGATAAGCGGACGAAAATGGATGGATGGATGGATAAATTACATCACACATTTGTACATGTTTGGATCGATCGAAATTTCCTATAACTTCAGCATAGATGAAAGACGCGTCCGTAATTTCATAGGAACAACAGAACACAAGTTATGTGTGTTATTAACTTATACTCTGTTTGCTGGTGAAGATTCTCAGTCGTCCAGGACATGATAAAATCAAAAAAGGCGTTCAATACAGGATCAACTGGACTTTATTTGTTGCAGAAAACATTTCGACTTCTGTCCAGAAGTCTTTTTCAATTCTGAATGAATGAAAGCTGTGAGAACGAGAAGTTTTATACAAGCCACGCACCAACATATGAAATTGGAAACTGAAATAACACCACAAAATACCTAACATGCCCATTCTATTTAAATTGACAAAACAAAACAACACATCACACCTGGGGGTTTGTAACTTTACTTTTCTTTAGGGTGGACCAACCTCTGTCTGAGTGGTCCACCCTAAAGACCAAACCCCCACACACAAACAGAGTGGTGTGGTTTATGCAGTCCAGTGCAGCGAAGTCTGCTCAGACCGTTACATCGGAGAAACGAAGCAACCTATCCACAAAAGAATGTCTCAACATAGGAGAGCTACCTCCTCTGGACAAAACTCAGCTGTTCACCTCCACCTCACGGACAAGGGTCACTCATTTGAGGACCAGAATGTTCAAATTTTGGACCGAGAGCACAGATGGTTTGAGAGGGGGGTGAAGGAAGCTTTGTATGTTAAGAGAGAAAAACCTTCTCTTAACAGAGGAGGAGGTCTGAGATTTCAACTTTCTAAGACTTATAACTCAGTTTTGGATTTGATTCCGAAACGTTTTACACTGGATGGGAGCAGGGATGTCTTGTCTGTAAATTAGACTAACAAAGTTTCTCTGAGTAGCCTCTGTTGTTGTTTGGGAGGTGTTTTTTGTCAATTTACATACAGTTTGTGTCTTCTACCAGAGACCTCAAGGGAACCTCCTACTGTTAAGGTGTGATCTTTCAATTTACATGTATGTGTTACAAACCCCCAGGTGTGATGTGTTGTTTTGTTTTGTCAATTTAAATAGAATGGGCATGTTAGGTATTTTGTGGTGTTATTTCAGTTTCCAATTTCATATGTTGGTGCGTGGCTTGTATAAAACTTCTCGTTCTCACAGCTTTCATTCATTCAGAATTGAAAAAGACTTCTGGACAGAAGTCGAAACGTTTTCTGCAACAAATAAAGTCCAGTTGATCCTGTATTGAACGCCTTTTTTGATTATACTCTGTTAGCACAATAAACTTAAAGTTTAGTTAACTGGTTTAGTTAACTTAATAAGAAAGTTTCAAGGAAGAAAATGGAGGAGGAAGAGAAGATGGAGGATGAGGAGAGGCATTATCTTGATGGGTTTTAACCAGAAACATGGCAGTTCCTCGGCGGCTTCCGCTTGACTCGGTCGAATGGACATCAACGTTTTACCTGTGCGAAGATTCTTGGTCTTTGCTTCGGTAAACTTGTCCCAACCTCACGTGCACGAACTGTCCGTTCGTGCTACGGCTTACAGGCGACCGGCGTCCATTTTTGCAACGGCTCGCTCACAAGACGGCTTCCACCTCACCGAAGTAACGACCTCAGTTCCGGTTTGGCTTTTCAAGATAAAAGCTTCCTTGAAGGAATTTATTCAGATGGAGCTTTCCAGCTCTTGAAGATGACTTATAACTTGGCATGTTATAAGTCTTTAACTGAATGACATGTCCTTAGCGTGTGACTGGCGTTCATTCAGCTCTTTGGGGAACCTCATGGCTTGAGGTCCACAGCAGACTCCGACAGTTCCAGCAACAGCTTAGAACTTTAAGAAAGGATCTGTGATCAGACTTGTTCTTCTTCTCCGATTGGTCCAAACAAACCAGTGGATGAAGGTCACTCGGATAGGAGAAGATCAGTTTTTTAGAACAGAGAAGAAGTTGTTTAGAATGAAGAGAGAGAAACAGATTAGACTGGAGCCAGCTTCATAAAACAACTGATTAAAACTGTGTTCTAACTTATAACAAAACTGAGGTGTTCAGTCTGACATATTAATTCACTTTCACCATTTGCAGTGCTGGGCAACGCTAATCCAAAAATTAGTTCCGCTATTTCTAAAGCACTAATTAATTTATTTAGGTCCGCAATTTCAAAAGCACTAATGTCTTGTGAAAATTAGGGGAAGCTAAATTCTAAACCGCTAATTCTAAAATAAAACACCATCAGACAAGAAGCAAGTTTTAAGTTGTTTGTATTGTATAGACTTAGGAAGGTATTTATAATAATATTGTTTGTAATAATAATCATTTTCTTTGAGTATAACCAATAGACAAAATACACACAACAAAACAGACCCTGATTACACCCAAGAGTTCTTTTTTTTCTATTTTAAATCAGTTCTTGAATCCCGGATGATTAAAGGTCCATCAATCAATAATCTGGTAGTTTGTAGTTCATGATCCAGGGTAATATGTCCAGAAAAAAACAAATAGTTTGGTGCAATTTAAGTCCTACCGCACAGCTGCGGGGATCCGGTTGCTTGCCATCCTGGGTGGGAACAGGGGGTGAAAAAAACCCTGACCTAAACAAGGTCATAAACAAAACAAAAATTAGCATTACTTTATACACAGGACTAAACTGTTATCAAAATTTCTATAGGCAGTCAACAGATTTAATGAAAAGTAACTAAAATGATCCTAAAAGGATGAAATTACAAAAATCAAAGGATTTATTTAATACTTTACGTATATATATTCTTTTCGGCCAGGAAATTAACAAAAAGAGAATGATCTTTTAATCACTAAGACCACTTTTAAATCTAATACATGGGCGTGTCGCCACCGCATTTCTATTTTATAAAAAGAACCCAAATACATAAAACGAACGACTCACCGTCGAGTGGTCGACACAAAACACACAATACAATCCTCCGGCCGCGTTAATTTAGCTTGATACAGCGGGGTTCTCCCATAATTTATGAAGAGATCGAGCACAACCAGCTAGCCACAGAGCGTTAGCACCCGAGTTCACCTCTGACCCGGAAGATGTCAAGATGGAATAGTCCATTTTTAGTAGGGGGATACAGAAATCGACCATTTTTTGTATTGCGTTTTTAATGATCGTTTTCATCGTAACTATAATTATTTTTATGTTAAATGTACATTAACAAGCATGAGCAATGTTAGTGATGTAGGTGACTGGCCAGGGCGCCGCGGGGCCGGGGTCCTTGCTGATTGGGAGCCCCAGGCAACGGCATCATTTGCCTACATGGTAGATCCGTGTCTGTTCTCCCCTCTGCTCCCCCTCCCTCCTCTCTGCTCCCGGTGTACTTGCACCAATGGGGGAAAAAGCAGCTACGAGAGCCAGCGAGAGCCTGTAAATAAGTTTTTTCGTGTGCTCGTGTGCTAACCAAGACCAGAAGGCAGGCTCATATTACACCCGTTTTAAAATCATTGCATTGGCTCCCTGTGCGCCTCAGGATTGATTTTAAGATTCTTTTAGTGGTTTTTAAATGTCTCAATGGTCTCGCACCATCTTATCTTGCAGAGCTGCTATTGCCCTATGAACCCCCGCGGACATTAAGGTCCTCTGGTACTGGACTACTAACAGTTCCAAAAGTCAGAACTCACACTTATGGTGAGGCTTCTTTCCAGTTCTATGGGCCCCGTCTGTGGAATAGTCTGCCGGAGAACCTGAGGGCTGCAGAGAATGTTGTTGTTTTTAAGAGCAGGCTCAAGACCCATCTTTTTAACTGCATTTCCTGAACTGGTTCATCTCTATCCAATACTACTGTATTTAATTTTATTTATTTATTTTGTGTGTGTCGTTTGCTTTAATTTTGTGAGTTTATTGTTTTATAATTCTGTACAGCACTTTGAGCTGCTTTTAGTATGAAGGGTGCTTTATAAATAAAATTGATTGATTGATTGATTGATTTCGTTTTTACTGATAGATAATTAGTTATTAGCGGTACTGCATTTTAAATAAAAATAGCACAAATCCGCTTATGAATTATAAAAGTTAGTCAAACCACAAAAACGCTGACAAATAATTTAGGTCCGCTGTAAGCGGATTAGCGCTTTAGCGCTCTCTAGTGGTATGTGCCCACCTTTGACCATTTGATTCATCATATGAAGAAGTGACCATCATTTTGAAATAACATTGGATTTCCAACTTGAATTAAACAGTCTTTGACTATCAAACATTGAATTCAATAATGCTTACTTAACACAAGGTTATTCATTAACACAAAAATAGAGGAATAAGAGAGTCTCTTATGACATTGTGTTTTGATTCAAAATAATGTAATAAAATAGTGTCCACTTGTCTCCTTGAGAGCCTCAGGAGCAGTGTACCACTCAGAGTTTCAGAGAGATGTGAAAAGGTGCAAACCCAGGTCAGAGATGAGGGGTCTATCTCACCACACACACACACACACACACACACTCACACACACACACACACACACACATATATATATA
>JBBPBX010016055.1:10361-21269 GCA_038048925.1 Garcialebias charrua | reverse complement strand
AGAAAGTAAGACTACAAAACAAATATCCACAAAAAGAGCACAAGGCAAACACACCCAACCGCCGTCTGCAATCCTGCAAAGTACATGACAGAACACAGCAACAAAAAATATATGCATAAAATACACATAACATTCATGACGTTGCAGTAGATTACAGGTAGTCCATGACTTACGAGCACATCGACATACGAGGTTCCGGACTTACAAATATGCATCTCATAAAAAAAGAAAAAAAAAAAGTATAAAATAATACATGTAGTCTAAAGTCAAAGTCAACTTTATTGTCAGAACTGCAATATGTACAGGACATACACAGGATTGAAATTGCGTTTCTCTCAGTCCCTCGGTGCAACAGTAACCATCTAAACACTAAACACTAAAACATTTAATAAACATAAGCATAAAATAGTAAAAGTGTAACACTGTCCTGAGTTTTTTCATAGTAGTATAAAAGTATGAAAATTTACACCAACACTGAAACACCAAACACCCCTAAAACACCAAACACCCAATGAACATAAGCATAAAATGAAATAATAAAAGTGTAATACTGTCCTGAGTTTTTGCATAGTAGTATAAAAAGTATATCTATAAAATAAACTGAAGGTTCTAGCATTGACATTTGCAAAGAGTGGCACAGCAGCATATGAGTTAATGTACACAGTATATGTATGAGGTAGTTGATGTTGGTATAGAGGCAAAGTGGCATATGCAGTAAGGCACATAAGGCACATTTGGCATCCTTAGATAAGGCTAGTCAGAGAATACTGTATATGTATCAGCAGTAGTGTAGATATAAAAGTAGTGTAAATGTAAACAGTAGTAATAAATGTAAAACAGTAGTAATAAATGTAAACTGTATTAATAAATGTATAATAATTCATCTCTCCTGGATCCTTTATGTCAACCGTAGTAGAAAATGTCATCAAGAAACTTGACCATTGCAGATGTTTCTAACCACTACTTATCCAATATACATGTCATTGTTGGGTTTTTTTGTCTGCTTGTTTTGTATATAATGTATATAGAAATCTGTCATATCCTGTTGGTTTTGAACTGTCAACATCTGTTTACTGTGATTGTAGTTTTCTTTATTTTCTTTTTGATAAGTGCAAATGCCTATTGCCAATGTGACGTGTGCTGCTGACCACTTGACCAGGTCACCCTTGTAAAAGAGATCTCGATCTCAATGGGCTCTACCTGGTTAAATAAAGGTGATTGATTGATTGATTGATTGAAATGTAAACAGTGAATGTAAGCAGTAGTATGACTATAGGCAGTAATGTAATAAAAAACATTAGTGCAAATATGAGAAGTAGTTCAAACTGAATGAGCATATGACCGAGAGTTTAGTGAATAACCCGTTTGATGACACAGTGTCCAGTGTTAAAAACTTTGTGTTGCGTGGTAATGTGTGAGAATTTTTTTTTTGTGTTAAGGCAGTTCAAATGGGAGAGGAGGCAGAGCAGGCAGAGTGTTTAGCATTCTAAGTCAAAAGTCAAAGTCAACTTTATTGTCAGAACTGCAATATGTACAGGACATACACAGGACCGAAATTGCGTTTATCTCATTCCCTTGGTGCAACAGTAACCATCTAAACACTAAACAAAGAGAAACAAAGAGAATAACCTTCACATGAATGTGAAGAAGACGAAGGAGATGATTGTAGACTTCAGAAGGAACAAACACACCCACACCCCACTGTATATAGGTGGATCTGCGGTGGAGGTGGTCTCCAGCTACAAATACCTGGGTGTACACATGAATGATAACCTCAGCTGGAGCAATAACACCACCAGCCTGATCAAGAAAGGTCATCAGAGACTCTACTTCCTCAGACGGCTGAGACGAGCCGGTCTGAGAAGCTCAGTCCTCACCTCGTTCTACAGGTGTGCAGTGGAGAGCGTCCTGTGCTCCAGCATCAACGTGTGGCATGGAGGCTGCACAGTTGCAGAGAGGAAAGCTCTACAAAGAGTGGTGAAGGCTGCACAGAAGTCTGTGGGAGTCAGTCTCCCCACCATCACAGACATTTACACCTCCAGATGCAGAAAAAGAGCCACCTGCATCATGAAAGACCTCACTCACCCAGCACACTCACTCTTTGCACCACTCCCCTCGGGACGGAGGTTGAGGAGCATCAAATGTAGAACCACTAGACTGAGGAACAGCTTCTACCCTGAGGCTGTCAGACTCATGAATAAATAAATAATAAGAATAAACACTGCAAAATGTCACATCATGCTGATGCTGATCTGTTTCTTGTTGCTGCGTTCATCTGTGACCATCTGCTCATGTTCGTGCTGCTGTTTATAATGATGTTTTTCTACTACATTAGGGCTTAGTGTATTACTAGCTGATGTCTCTCTTAGTTAATCCTAGATGTTATTATTGTTTTTCTCTTGCATTTGTTGTTGGATGTAACTGGGACCCTGTGTACATAATCTCGTTTTCAACACATGTACTACATGCGGTGCAAATGACAATAAATTCTCTCTGACTCTCTGACTCTAAACACTAAAACATTTAATAAACATAAGCATAAAATAGTAAAAAAGTGTAACACTGTCCTGAGTTTTTTCATAATAGTATAAAAGTATGAAAATTTACACCAACACTGAAACACCAAACACCCCTAAAACACCAAACACCCAATGAACATAAGCATAAAATGAAATAATAAAAGTGTAATACTGTCCTGAGTTTTTGCATAGTAGTATGAAAAGTATAAAAACGTAAATCTATAAAATAAACTGAAGTTTCTAGCGTTGACATTTGCAAAGAGTGGCACAGCAGCATATAAGTTAATGTACACAGTATATGTATGAGGTAGTTGATGTTGGTATAGAGGCAAAGTGGCATATGAAGTAAGGCACATTTGGCATCCTTAGATAAGGCTAGTCAGAGAATGCTGTATATGTATCTGCAGTAGTGTAGATAAAAGTAGTGTAAATGTAAACAGTAGTAATAAATGTAAAGCAGTAGTAATAAATGTAAACTGTAGTAATAAATGTAAACAGTATTAATAAATGTAAACAGTGAATGTAAACAGTGGTATGACTATAGGCAGTAATGTAATACAAACATTAGTGCAAATATGAGAAGTAGTGCAAACTGAATGAGCATGTAAAGGAATCTATAGGCCGTTTGTGTAATTAAACACAAACGAGGTCAGTTTACTGACTTACCTATAGATTAGATGATAGATTTGAGCAGGTTTTAGACTGTTTCAAACTTACCATCAGTTAAACGGGGTCTCAACTTTTTCAGATTAAATCAACAAATCTAACGATGTGATTAGCCAGAAATGTAAAATCACACTTAGACTTCAATTTATGTTGGTCTACCAGAAAATAGACCTTTTATTGAAACTATCACAATAATTACATTAAACATTTGTATCGATATTAGCTCTGATTTAATAACTACGTTGACAAGAATTCAAATTAAAACAAACAGACAGTTTAAACTTAACTGTTGGCACATTACTTGACAGATTAAAGCTTATGAAAAATAAGAAATAGGAGGAAGAAGATGAATGGAAGCTAAGTTAACGGAAGTTAATTATTTTGAAAACAACCAGGGTGGCAAGCTTTCCCATACGGATCCGGCTGTACTTCCGACACGTGCAGCATACAAACAAGCCTCTTTACCTGGTGACGAGACGTCTTGCGAGGTGAGGACTGAGAAGTTTTGGACGCTAACGGACTGTGTTGTCCAGTGAACGTCCAGATGACTTAGTGCGTGTATGACTGGGTCAGACGAGCGGGAGCACGCTTTCACCGGCAGGAACAGGCCCCAATCGCACTGGCTGAACTTTCAAAGTAAAACTTCAGAAAACAAATTCTTCCAGAAATGAGTGAAAGGATCACAGTAAGGCTTTACTATGATTCCAGCTGAAAACGTGGGTCGAGTTGACACATGACCGGAACGTCTCCAGCTTTTTCAGCGGAGAGAAGCAGGTTGTCAGTTAGTTCTCCCAAAGCACCAACTAAAAATGCAGGAAATGCCCATTTATAGGGGAGGTGGGGTCTCCCCACCTCCTCGATGACTATTGGCCGAAAGTCTCTTGACGGACAACAGGAAAAATGTTTACAAAGCGACCAGATGGCCGCTCGTGAGCACAGAGAATATTATGGCTAACTTCATAGACAACACAAAAGAAGCTGCAAGTTAAACGTTTACTCTGACCTTGTGCTTTAGATTCAAAGACTGCTTGTTCTGCAGAAATAAACCAGCAGAAGGGTCAAAGTCATGCAAGTAACAGATCATCATTGAAATGACAAAAATACTGTTTGATCAATTCTGAATTAACACACATTAAAGAGAAAGTTCAATCTGATTAATTAGTGTCCATTAATTCAAAATAATTGTAACAAAATATAGTGTCCACTTGTCTCCTTGAGCTCCAAGCAAGTGTAACACTGAGAGTTTCAGAGAGGTGTGAACCCTAAAATATCAAAGACGAGGTGTATCACTACAAGCACATGACCGAGAGTTTAGTGAATAACCCGTTTGATGACACAGAGTCCAGTGTTAAAAACTTTGTGTTGAGTGGTAATGTGTGAGAAAGTTTTTTGTGTTAAGGCAGTTCAAATGGGAGGGGAGGCAGAGCAGGCAGAGTGTTTAGCATTCTGACTGCCTGATGAACAGAGCTGTCTCTCAGTCTGCTGGTACGAGCCTGGAGACTCCTCAGTCTCCTCCCTGATGGCAGCAGTCTAAAGCGGCTGTGTAGTGGGTGTGTGGGATCACCTGCCATGCGGTGGGCTTTCCGAGTGAGGCGTTTGCTGTGTAAGTCCTGCAGTGAGGGCAAGGAGGTGCCGACGATCTTCTCAGCTGCTTTCACGATGCGCTGGAGGCTCTTGCGGCAGGATGCAGTGCATGCACCAAACCACACAGTGATGCAGCTGGTCAGGACACTTTCTATGGCACCTCTGTAGAAGGTGCACATGATGGAGGTTGAAGCTCCAGCCCTTTTCAGCTTGCGGAGAAAGTAGAGGCGCTGGTGAGCCTTCTTCGCCAGTGCTGCAGTGTTCCTGCTCCAGGACAGGTCCTTTGAGACGTGCACTCCCAGGAACTTGGTGCTGTCCACTCTCTCCACTGCGGTGCTGTTGATGGTCAGAGGGGCATGTTGTGCATCCCTCTTCCTGAAGTCCACGACAATCTCCTTTGTCTTCTCCACGTTGAGAGTGAGATTGTTGTGTCCGCACCACAAGGCCAAGCGGCTCACCTCGTTCCTGTAGTCCGTCTCATCGTTGTTGCTGATGAGACCTACCACTGTTGTGTCGTCCGCAAACTTGATGAAGTGGTTGGAGCTGTACGATGGTGTGCAGTCGTGTGTTAGCAGGGTGAATAGAAGGGGGCTCAGCACACATCCTTGTGGGGCCCCTGTGTTCAATGTGATGGTGCTAGATGTGTTACTCCCGATCCGTACTGTCTGTGGTCTCCCGGTCAGGAAGTCTAGCAGCCAGTTACACATTGAGGTGTTCAGCCCCAGACTGTCCAGTTTATGGATGAGCTGTTGGGGGATGATGGTGTTGAATGCCGAGCTGAAGTCGATGAACAGCATTCTAACATAAGAGTCCTTCGTGTCCAGATGTGTGAGAGCTGTGTGGAGGGCAGAGGAGATGGCATCGTCGGTTGAGCGATTAGGTCGGTATGCAAATTGGAAGGGATCCAGGGAGGCAGGGAGGACAGATGTGATGCTTTTCATGACTAGCCGTTCAAAGCACTTCATCAGGATGGGGGTGAGTGCTACTGGGCGATAGTCATTGAGGCATGCGGGCGTTGCCTTCTTTGGGACAGGGATGATGGTGGTGGCTTTGAAACAGGTGGGGACGATGGCCTGGCTCAGTGAGATGTTAAAGATGTCCGTGAAGACCGCTGCGAGTTCCCCTGCACAGTCCTTCAGCACACGACCAGGTATGTTGTCAGGACCAGAGGCCTTCCGGGCGTTAATCTTGATGAATGATCGCCTTACGCTGTCTGAGGACAGCGCCAGCACCTGGCCATCAGGAGAGGGGGGGAATTTATGTGCAGGTGTGCTGTTACTTGCCTCAAACCGAGCGAAGAACTCATTCAGTTCATTCAGCGTAGAGGTTGAGCTGTCACAGGTCTGGGGGGGGGGGGTTTGTAGTCTGTGATGGTCTGTATTCCCTGCCACAGACTGCGTGTATCCTTGCTGTCCTTGAAACGGTGAGCTATTTTCTTGGAATACTGCTCCTTGGCCTCACTGATGCCCTGGGTCAGGTTCTTTCTGGCTGCCTTCAGGCCCACCTGATCTCCCGCTTTGAAGGCAGCATTCCTGGCTTTCAGGAGTCTGTGAACCTCAGCTGTCAGCCATGGCTTCTGATTAGCCCGAACAGTGATGGTTTTGAGGTTGGTAACATCATCAATGCACTTGGCGATGTATGAACATACAGTGTCTGAGTACTCCTGGAGACATGTGTTGTTGTTTGTGGTAGCAGCTTCTTTGAACATACCCCAATCTGTGGTGTCAAAACAGTCCTGGAGTGCCTCTGAAGACCCCTCTGGCCACACTCGTATCTGCTTGCGGACTGGTTTTGTGACTTTCACCAGCGGCCTGTATGCGGGCTTTAGCATAACACAGATATGGTCAGAAGCACCAATGTGGGGGAGGGGGAGGGCTCTGTAGGCATTTTTCATGGTGGTGTAAACTTGGTCCAGTGTATTGTTTCCTCTTGTTGCAAAGTTTATGTTTCTGTATGTTTTTGGAAATACACTCTTTAAATCTGCATGGTTGAAATCACCAGCCGTGATGAGAAAAGTAAGTAAGTAAGTAAGTAAGTAAGTAATTTTTATTTATATAGCGCATTTCCCAGACATGAGAGTCACAAAGTGCTTCACAGGAGGAAAAAAATCATAAAATTATAAAATCACACAAATAAAATCATAAAATCATAGAGATACTATACAAAAATCACAGAGATACTATACAAAAAGGTAAAACATAACTAGCTCTAAAAACAATGTACAAAGTTAACCAAACGCCTGTCTGAAGAGATGAGTCTTAAGACTGTTTTTAAATGCAGCTGTTGACTCGGAGCAGCGTATTGTTATAGGGAGAGCGTTCCAGAGCCTCGGAGCCACCACTTCAAATGCTCTATCGCCACGAGTTCTAAAATGAGTTCTCGGAACTGTCAGCAGTAGCTTATTGGAAGACCTCAGAGTTCTAGATGGACAAAGAGGCTTCAAAAGGTCCAATAAATATTTAGGAGCCTCACCATGTAATGCTTTAAAAGTTAATAATAAAACTTTAAAATGTGACCTAAAATGAACTGGGAGCCAGTGTAGAGAGGCCAGAACCGGAGTGATATGAGCTGTTCTGGGGGTTCTAGTCAAAAGCCTGGCTGCAGCGTTTTGCACAGATTGAAGGGAAGCTATGGAGGATTTACTAATCCCCACTAAAAGGCCGTTGCAATAGTCTAGGCGAGAAGAAATAAATGCATGGACAATCATTTCTAATTCCTTTTGTGATACAATAGCACGTAGCTTAGAAATATTCCTTAAATGATAAAAACTGTTTCGAGCTAACAATTTGCAATGATTGTCCATTGACAGAGAGCTGTCAAAGAGAACACCCAGATATCTGAGGTTGTTTTTGTTCGCAAGGTTTAAGAACCCAAGATGCTTCTTAATTTCAATGATTTTATCATCCGGAGCAACGATAAGCGTTTCAGTCTTGTTAGCATTTAGCTGCAGGTGGTTGTCATTAAGCCATATCTTAATGGCTGATAGGCAGTTACTGAGTTCAGTCAATTTATAGAATTCAGACAGTCGAAATGAACAATACAATTGAATGTCATCAGCGTACACATGGTATGAGACGTTACTAAAGCTATTTAAGATAAAGCCTAATGGGCGTAGGTACAATAAAAAGAGGATCGGGCCCAAAACTGAACCCTGGGGCACCCCATAGGGCAGATCAGAAACGTCAGAATGAACATTGTTCATGAAAACAGTAAAAGACCTATTAGATAAATAAGAATTGAACCAATTTAAAACCGTACCAGAAATACCAAACAGGTCACATAATCTGTTAATGAGAACAGTGTGATCCACTGTATCAAATGCTGAAGTCAAGTCCAAAGCAACAAACACAGTGTAATGTCCAGTATCAGCTGCCATCAACACATCACTAGAAACTTTTAGTAATGCAGATTCAGTGGAATGCAGTCTACGAAAACCAGACTGGAAACTGTCCAAAAGATCATTGTCCTCAATATAAAAGTTCAGTTGTTGAGCTACAACCTTCTCAAGGATTTTCGACAATAAAGGAAGTTTAGAAATGGGTCTATAATTTTCAGGCAGAGTGCAGTCCAGGTTAGGCTTTTTTAACAGAGGACAGACAACAGCAGTTTTAAAACATTGAGGTACAGATCCAGAACTAAGAGATAAATTTATCAGGCCGACTACACTGGGACCAATAAAATCAAAAACATCTTTAAAAAGAGATGATGGAAGAACATCCAGTGGACTCGATGACATTGTCATGTGTGTCAAAAGATCAGAAATGTCCTTAACGGACACTGGGTCAAAAGAGGACCATGTCGTCAAGGTCAACGGTTGAGGGTCCACATAACTGGATGTTGATGGTAAGATACCAGCTCTGATGTTAGCAACTTTGTCAATAAAAATTTTTAAAAACAAATTACAATCAGCATAATTAAAATTACTTTGAAGCGAACACATCGGAGAAACAATGTTTTTGATCGTGTCAAATAAGATTTTTGGATTTCGTCCTTTTGATTTGATGAGATTAGCAAAATAATTTGATCTTGCATTCTTAATCATCTCATTTAAGGAACAGATTAAGTCTTTTAAATGAAGCCTGTGAACCTCTAAGTCAGTACGTTTCCATAAACGTTCTGTTTTCCGACATAATCTCCTCAGTGACATGATTTCATTATTAATCCAAGGAGAGTTTGTACCACGAACAGTGCTTTGTTTCAAAGGTGCAATTAAATTCAAGAGATCAGTACAGTAAGCATTAAAACATGATACTGCTAGGTCCACATTCAATGAGTTAAAAACTAAATGTGAAGGATCAAAATGTGAAATAAAAGTTTTGGCTGTGTGCTCAGTTATTATTCTTTTTTGGATCAAGCGACTAGGAGGAGCAGGATCAGTGCTGAAGGACAAATTAAAATATAAGCAACTGTGATCACTGAAAAATATGTCCTCTACACAAACAAGATCAATGTTGAGGCCAAAGGAAAAAAGAAGATCCAAAGTATGACCTTTGCAATGTGTGGGTACATGAACATGCTGAGTAAAATGAAACGACTCAGTAACAAAGATAAGATCAACTGCTGCTTTACAAGAATCATCATCTACATGTAAATTGAAATCACCCAAAATTATAATTTTCTCCAGCTTGATGATAGTAGACAGCAGCTCAGTAAATTCAGATAAAAACTCTCCGGCTGCGCCAGGAGGTCTGTATACCAAAATACAGTAAAATAAATTAAAAGAGCCAACTTTAATTATTTGAAGTTCAAAAGTAGAAAAAGTAGGTGGTTTTACCAGTCTGCAGGAGAAAGTGTCTTTAAACATGGTCGCTAGTCCACCTCCTCTGCGCCCTTCTCTGGGAGTTGCAAGCACCGAACAGTTTCCTGGACAGAGCTCCCGCAGGTGAACAAAGTCCAAACTTTGTTGCCATGTTTCAGTTAAAAACATGAAGTGAAGAGATTCCTTTGTGAACAATTCGTTCACAGCAAATGACTTGTTACTGATGGAACGAACGTTGAGGAGGGCCATGCGCAGAGATGACAGTTTATCAACTTTCATATCCATATTCAGCGGGATGTAGATTAAATTGCGCTCATCCAAGGAGCGTTTGTGACGAATAAATCTCCGTTGGTGAGCATGTAAGCCTCTATTCATATAGAGAGATGGCGATGAGTTGCAGGTCCCGACAGACCCGGTTCCCCATGACGTGTCCGGCTCCCAGCTGGTTGGCACGGACCGCAGACATCGAGATGAACCCCGCTCACTGGCCAAAAATCTGTGCAAACGTCTTACACGAGCCTGGACTCCGGCTCGAGATCCCCTTTTACGTTTCTTGCTTCTGGAGAATTGCAGCGGGCACTCATGTGAGCAGCAAACAAACGGAGGTGGAGGTGGATTTCTCCCACCTGAGCTGCTCCAGCTGTTACAACGAACCATTAGCGATTCTTTGATCGCCAACAGCGCATCCCGGTCATAGACACGTACAGCAAACGTGCTACATTCGCTGACAAAAACTAAATAAATAAAAACAACAGACGGCTAAAAAGAATAAGTCGGGGAGCACTGGCGAAGCCACACAGAGGCGCCATCTTGCCACACCCACTGTAGTAAATATCAGGATGGGCTGTTTGTTGCTCATTGATGTGCAGATATAGTTCATTCAAAGCCTCACTTCTAAGTTTGCTTCTAACTTTGCTGTTGGAGCTTGGAGGGATATATACAGCAACAATCAAAACAGCTGTAAACTCCCTCGGTAAATAGAACAGTCTGCATTTAATAGTCATGAACTCCACTAAATGTGAATGTTCTGACTGCCTGATGAACAGAGCTGTCTCTCAGTTTGCTGGTTCGAGCCTGGAGACTCCTCAGTCTCCTCCCCGATGGCAGCAGTCTAAAGTGTGTACAGTACTGTGCAGTCACCAAGCACTTAGCCTATCCTAACACAGTTTTTAAAGATGGAGTGAGTTGAATTATCTCCTTTTCACATAAAGTGAAAGTGGAAGTAGCTCCCTTTATGTGAATGGAGCCTGCTGGGGAGGAGGGAGACAATTCAACTCACTCCTTAACTATGTTAGGATAGGCTCAATGCTTGGTGACTGTACAGTACTGTACATTTATCTATTTATTAAAAAAATATATATATATATATATATATATATA